>ML308243.1:0-49370 GCA_005239505.1 Nicotiana paniculata
TCACTTACCTAGTGTTGCTTGGTGAAAATCCCTCCTTGAGCTCTCCAAAATCGCCCAAACCAAATGAAATAAATGAAAGAAATGGGCCAAAACTCGTGTTTAAAATAATCTGTCCAGGCTCATCGAGTTGTACCTTGCGTTGTGCAGGTTGTACATCCTATTATAATTCTCTTGTTGTACACCTTCTGTGAAAGCGCCCATAACTCCTTGTAGAAATATCCAAATGAAAAATAGTTTGAAAATTTAAAAACTAGACTCGAAGATATTTAATTTTATAGGTTGTACACCATATAATTCTTTATATATTCCGAGATATGAGCCTCTAACGTCGGCTCCATGCATCAGATAATTATGTCGAAACTGCTCCACCATCCATCTTCAATCGATCATAACTTTCTAATAAAATGTCCAAATCATGAATGGTTTAACTTTCTGGAAACTAGAATGCAAGGGCTACAACGTTTATGTTTTAAAAATTTTCAGATTACTTATATATTTTGATATATATGTTCCAAAGTTAGCTCTTTGATGCATCAGTTGTTGTCCAAAACAGATCTGCAGCCGAAATTTCAGCAGCTATTTTGGCCCGAAATTTATTCTGTTAGCCTTCCGAAATCCACCTGAGGCCCTTGGGAGCTTAACCAATTATACCAACATGTCCCAAAACATGTTACGAACTCGCTCGAGGCCTCAAATCACATCAAACAATGTTGAAATCCTGAATCGCACTCCAATTCAAGCTTTATGAACTTTGAAATTTCAAACTTCTACATCTGATGCCGAAACCTATCAAATCACGTCCGATTGACCCCAAATTTTGCACACAAGTCATATTCGACATTACAGACCTGCTCCAACTTTCGGAATCGGAATCCGACCCCGATATCAAAAAGTCAAACTCTCGGTCAAACTTCTCAAAGAAACCCTTCAAATTTCTATCTTTAGCCAAATGACTTTAAAATGACCTTCGGACATCCGAATTCACTTCCGATCGCGCTACCAACTCCAGGATCACTATACGAAGCTATTCCCAGACTCGGAATCCCAAAAAGGACATCTATAACACTGAAATGCCTTACAACCCAAATTTATGAAATTCTTTAAAATGTTATCTTCCATAATATGCGCCGAAACGCTCCCGGGTTATCCAGAGCCCGATCCGGACATATGCCCAAGTCTAATAATAATACGAACCTATTGGAACCTTCAAATCCTGATTCAGAGGTCATTTACTTAAAATTCCAATATTATTTGATTCTTCCGACTTAAGGCTTCCGAATTGAGAATTTTCTTCCTAAATTGACTCCAAACTTCCTGAAATTCAGTTCTGACCACACCTACAAGTCATAATACTTGAAATAAAGTTGCTCGTGATCTCAAACTGCTAAACGACGCGTTAGAGCTCAAAACGACTGGTCGGGTCGTTACATTCTCTCCCACTTAAACATACGTTCGTCCTCGAACGTGCCAAGAACTGCTCTGGAGTTATCTAAAATCACTGTTTAACACCTCGTGCACCTGCCCGTGCTACCACAACCCAGTTGAGCACACTCGCTTGATCAAATCTGAAGATATCCTCTTTTATCCATACAATAAGCTCAGAACCCAGTTCCAACACTTGAAATTCTCTGCCAGGCCTGCTTCTAATATATGAACACCGTACCAACCACCACACGAAGTACCCAAACACGACTTAGTACCTTTGCTGAATCAGCACCATGCACCGCGTAATTCATCATCTAGCCACCATGACATTCCCTGAACCTTAACATCCAAAATTCTACGAATTTGATGCTCCTAATGCACCTTATAATATACATACATACATCCTGCTATAATGCTGACGATACCACCACAACGGAGGAGATGTGTAGAAATTCCTACCCAGCTGCAGAGTTAATCAAACATTGAGTCTCTCCTCTTGACTTAGATCCTCATCTCATTACGAACCAAATAAGGGTAATTGTCCTTTAATATATTCCGCATAACCTTATCGCACTGATCCCTGATCCAACAATCTCGTCTCACCCAGTATGAACTGTTCAGACACAAATCATCCCAGACATGACCAACAATCTCACATGATGCCACAATATGCCAATAGGCTATAACTCGAACATGATACATAAAGAAATGACTCAGGAAGGGACTACTTAACTCACACAACTAATATGAACTCTTCTCAGAAAATAGAAAGTAAAACACAAGAAAAATAAATATAGGAACCTTACTCATCATCACACTGTTACGGCGTGCAACCCGATCCAAATAACATACCCGTGATGGCGTGCCACCCGATCCACATATGAAATTTACATAAGGATATACACACCGAGCTAAGTTGCTCATTACCACAAAAATACTGAATACCGGTCACAAGTACGCTAAGTGCATAATACCATCCCGGGGAGACTGATAAAGCCATATGCTACCAAAACTTAAGCACAACTGAGGTGCGATATATATATATATACTCTGGATCTCAAGAGCTGTCCTGCTCACATAACATCGCCACTACGCGGGACCTTAACACATAAGAAATTATCAAGTCGTTTCACAACTCACACGGCACAATCATAATATTACATGAATTTGACGAAGACGGAACAATCACCTGATATTCCAACACCCCTCCTTGAGGAGCGCTATACTGAAATGAACACATCTGCCTCACATGAAGCCCATAATCCTGTTTAAACCCATTCACACACTTCAAGCTGATTCTGCTCGCACCGAACTATGCTAATTGTTTTTACCTGGGTCCATATTAACCCAATTTCTCTCATAACACGCAAGGACAACCATCATAGCCGAGACAAACACCCCACAATCCACAACCGAATGAACTGAACGCCCTCCAGGCATAAATTTTCAAACAAGCAATATTACACTTCTTTATACTCAGTCCAAATATTTAATCCATTAAGTGACTACATGTCACACTCATAAGATCATCTCGTGGTCACGCTCCCACGACCTTCCACACAAGGTAGCAAGTCTGCACATCCACCACTGGCCACAGTAACGCTGTAAAACAAATCAAGAACCCATAACTAGGTTGCAAAACCTCTTCCACCGAATATCGATCTTAGGTGATACTGAAGATAACACCAGCTTACTCTGGGCTTTCAAATCACTTTTTCTTGCTCATCCGAGATCATGACATCCTTGCCAACACCGAACCGTAATATTGATCCTTACTTCCAATTACGTACTGCTTACTGCACCTAATATGCCAATATGAGATTGCGCAAGAATTCTATCATAACTCCTGAACCACTAATAGGGTGAACACTTCATCATATAAAAACCTTTTACTTACCTCAATTCGAGAGAACCACCACAACACACGAGTGAATTCCCATAATCACCATACATGCAAATCCTTAAGTAGTAGTCTATACCACCACAACACTTTCGGGGTCCGCCCACCCATAACAGGCCATAGTGCTTGAATACTTCCAAATAAAATCTATCACGGCGACCGACAAGCCTCGCACATACCGCCACAAACCATACACATAACTCAATCACATCGAAGGAACTGATCACTGCCGTAAATGTGCCATTTCAACCATGGCTAATCAATCTATCTTCTTTTAATCATTGTTAACTGCCTCAGAAATAATAGTAACCCCATTCAACTCATAGCAACTCAATCCTCACTCATCCCGAGTGACCTTGATTCACGAGATCATGCTGCCTAAATCCCGCAACCTGTCTCATATCCTCCTGATAATCTTTCTACAACCCGGAGTTTATTTCTCTCACTCCTCCAATACTATCCTGCACGCTGAAAATAACATAAGAACACTCCCAAAACCTAACCCTGGTCCAATAGGGCTAACTTTTGCAAATATTAATCAAATCCCATGCACGATTACCATTTTTACTCCTTTTCCCTTAGCTGAAATAACTTGCCAATACGCCGATAATTCGCAACCCCATGAGATGATATTCCTGCAACCCCATCACAGGCGGTGAGACTCTCCCACTTAGCCCGAAGCTACTCCTTGCATCATTCTGGACCCCACCAAAATCCTCTCTCCTTTGCTGACATGATATTTCTCAACCAATCTGTTAATTTCTTCTAAGTCTTCCTATTAGCATCCCATGATACTTAAATTCTTTAGCATCATTCACATATTCGGCCTCCTACCGGATAGCCACTAGAATCCCTCGCAGACACTTACCAACCACACAACTACTAATCTACTCACAGGAGATAACCCACCTGTGGAAATCATGAACTGACACCTTCGAACGACGCTGTATTGCACACTCTATACAACATCAATACCCCGTCCTAAGCCCGTTCTCATTCACCGACTCTACCAGTTCGTCCGCTCCTCATGGACATCTATTAAATGCGCAACAATATCTTCAGATTCACCGCCATATTTCATCCTTCTTCATCCCTAGCGACTTCTCTCTATTATATCCAACCTTCACCGAAATAACCACATTTCAATTTAAGCCGGCGGACCCAATCACTGTCCACGAAAATCCTCAAACCAATCTAAACTTCTCCTCAAGATAGGAAACTATCTTACCACTGAACTCATATGCTACACTTCCACTCTCCCACTTTAGTTAAACTCATTCCTTTAAGTAACTACCCGACTTCTGTCTCTCATGCCTGGCATTTTAGAGATTTAGCCACCACCTGACACTTCTCACATGTCTTCCTTCATCGCATGCTTCTCAATTGTGGCCTCAATTCAATATCATTCTTTGCAACACCTAAACCAGCAGATCACTATAACTTTGACTCCCCGAAGATCATATTTCTCGAGCTGCCTTCATTAGAAATACTCATTCAATACTTGAACCATCGCACACCACGGTCTATGACAACCGCTTCTTCAATACCACTTCACAACACTATGACACAATGCAACTGAAGAACCATAACACCGACGAACTTAACACATTCTATTTGATCAAAGACAACGATATCACATCAGGTGAATACTCCACCTCGCTTGATAACACCAAGTCTTATCACTTTATTCCCCAGACTTGAACATTCATAGTTCAATCGCCCTTCCTCCGCCGGAACTAAAATGAAATCTCGAAATTACGCTCCGAGAAAACCTCCTTTCAAGTCATTCATTACCCCGACATATGGGCAAGCATTCTACCATCATATCAACTATGCACGATAACAAATCGAAAACATCATCACTACCTGAGCATAGCGTCAAGGCTCTCAGAAACACAACTACCGAGCTGAAACAACATATTATCCTTCTGCAGGGCAACAACAATAGCCCCAACCAATTACGCATGGAAAACATCACGCACCCTATCTGTAGCACCATTTCAATTCCTCAAATTCCTGATTCATAGCGACGCGTAAGATTGAGTAGGAAGAAACATAGGCATAAGACTTAAAGGAATCGAATCGCACGATGATGAATCAAGAAGGGAAGTACTCCTAACAACCCTGTAGCCTCTCGAAGATAAGTACAGACGTCTCTGTACCGATCCGCAAGACTCTACTAGACTTGCTCATGACTCGTGAAACCTAAGGGAACCTAGGGCTCTGATACCAAGTTATCACGACCCAAAATCCATAAGGTCGTGATGGCACTGGACACCACTGTCAGGCAACCCAATTATTGAATGGTTAAGTTAAATTTCTTGTTTTAGAATTTTTGAAATCATTACCTTTCACTTTATTACATAATAACTTAATAAAATCCGCTAAGTAAATACGATAGTTTAATATTCCATTTTTATACAATACACCCCAAACACACCCCAGAACCCGGTGTCGAAAGTGCATGAGCAAATTCTAAGAATTTCACAAATACTACAAAGCTTGCCAGAAATATAAATTGGACGAGGAATTAAAATAAAAATAAATACAATATGAGGGAGACTCTATCAGCTGCGGATCGCCTCCGGATGATGCAGCTCACCTAAGTCTCCAAACCAGCCACATCGCTATGAAAGTACCTGTGCAATAAAAATGCACAGCAAGTGTAGCATGAGTACGAAAACAACGTGTACTCAGTAAGTATCCCACCTAAGCTCAGAGAGGTAGTGACGAGAGTTTGAATTTGACACTTGCTATAAGTCAGTTTAGTATAATCAAGTGAGATGTTAAGCATGAGTATCATAGGAAAATTTAATAATAATTAGGGATAATAAATATCAACTTCTTTCATTTAACACATTAAATCTTCGTCATTTCAGTTGGAAATTTTACAACTTCTTAGGCCAGTAAATAGTAATAATTACAGGAAATACGCAGCAATTATCATGCGCAAGAAAATGCCGAGGGTCGAACTGCGCGGACCAACAATAATAAAATGTGCATTGCCGAGGGTCGAACGGCCCGAACCATAGATGCATCTACTTGCCCCGCTCGCGAATCGAACATGCGACGCGGTTAACATAAAACTAGGGCTACCCCGCTCGCGAATCATACCTGCGACTCGGGTCCCCGTATAAATATACATAAATACAGGGTCATCCTGCTCGCGAATCATACATGCGACTCAGGCACCCAAAGTTACACATATTCACACCAATAAACCACATTTTTATCAGGAAAATTTGTTGTTCAATGAAGTGATAAGATTCTCCTTTTAATAAACATGAGAATAGTATTTAAAACCTTTCTGGAGATTTACTTGCCAATTTCGACAGGGTTCCAAACTCTATAGATTTATCTGAAACACAATTATCCAAGGAAGAATCAATTCTCCTTCTAGGTGATTAAGAAAAGTAAACTCTATCCTTCTCAGCGATTTAGATACTAATTGAAAGCATCACATGATATTTTACTGACAAGGTCACAAGTACAACAAGTAAAGCATGCTAGTGGGTCCTAGACTACCCGGACATGAAATAATAGTAGCTACGCAAGGACTCCCGTCACCTCGTGCGTACGTAGCCCCCACAAATAATAGCATGTATTTATTTAGTTCACCTATGGGGACAATTCCCCCTCACAAAGTTAGAAAGGAGGCTTACCTCGCTCCGAAATTTCATAACCGGCTTCCAAGCCCTTCCGATGACTCCAATGGATGCACAACGCTCCAAAACTATCTAAATAATGACAAACCAATGAAATTATATTCTAATATTTGTTACAAATTCAAATTATATAAATTCCCATATCCGCTCAAGGAATTGGCCAAAATGCCCTTGGGCCCACGTGCCCGGATTCCAAAATTTCTCGAAGATAAATTCTACCCATAGCTTTACTAACTCAAATATACAATTTGCTCTAATTTTCATGCTCAAATTCATGGTAAAATCCAAAAATACAAATTTCTAGGCTTTCCTCCAAAAATCCTAATTTCCTACTAATTTTCATGTCTAAATCCATGTAAGATCACATATTTAACTCAAAAATAGGAAGAAATCACTTACCTATTGTTGCTTGGTGAAAATCCCTCCTTGAGCTCTCCAAAATCGTCCAAACCAAATGAAAGAAATGAAAGAAATGGGCCAAAACTCGTGTTTAAAACAATCTGCCCAGGCTTCATCGAGTTGTACCTTGCGATGTGCAGGTTGTACATCCTATTATAATTTTTCCTTGTTGTACACCTTCTGTTAAAACGCCCATAACTCCTTGTAGAAATATCCAAATGAAAAATAGTTTGAAAATTTAAAAACTAGACTCGAAGATATTTAATTTTATAGGTTGTACACCATATAATTCTTTATATATTCCGAGATATGAACCTCTAAAGTCGGCTCCATGCATCAGATAATTATGTCGAAACTGCTCCACCAGCTATCTTCAATCGATCATAACTTTCTAATAAAATGTCCAAATCATGAATGGTTTAACTTTCTGGAAACTAGAATGCAAGGGCTACAACTTTTATGTCTTAATAATTTTCAGATTACTTATATATTTTGATATATATGTTCCAAAGTTAGCTCTTTGATGCATCAGTTGCTGTCCAAAACAAATTTGCAGCAGAAAATTCAGCAGCTATTTTGGCCCCAAATCCATTCCGTTAGCCTTCCGAAATCCACCCTCGGCCCTCGGGAGCTTAACCAATTATACCAACATGTCCCAAAACATGTTACGAACTCGCTCGAGGCCTCTAATCCCATCAAACAACGTCAAAATCATGAATCGCACTCCAATTCAAGCTTTATGAACTTTGAAATTTCAAACTTCCACATCCGATGCCGAAACCTATCAAATCACGTCCGATTGAACCCAAATTTTTGCACACAAGTCATACTCGACATTACAGACCTGCTCCAACTTTCGGAATTGGAATCCGACCCCGATATCATAAAGTCAAACTCTCGGTTAAACTTCTAAAAAAAAGCCTTCAAATTTCTATCTTTAGCCAAATGACTTCAAAATGACCTACGGACATCCGAATTCACTTCTGATCGCGCTACCAACTCCAGAATCACCATACGAAGCTATTCCCAGACTCGGAATCCCAAACGGACATCTATAACACTAAAATGCCTTACAACCCAAATTTATGAAATTCTTCTAAAATGCTATCTTCCATAATATGCGCCGAAACGCTCCCGGGTTATCCAAAGCCTAATCCAGACATACATCCAAGTCCGAAATCATCATACGAACCTGCTGGAACCTTCAAATCCTGATTCGGAGGTCGTTTACTCAAAATTCCAATCTTAGTTGATTCTTCCGACTTAAGGCTTCCGAATTGAGAATTTTCTTCCTAAATTGACTCCAAACTTCCTGAAATTCAGTTCCGACCACACCTACAAGTCATAATACTTGAAATAAAGCTGCTCATGACCTCAAACTGCTAAATGACGCGCTAGAGCTCAAAACGACCGGTTGGGTCGTTACAAATCCGGACTTACGCCAAAGTTCGAAATCATCATACGAACCTGCTAGAACCTACAAATCCTGATTCCGAGATCATTTGCTCAAAAATCACACTTCAATTCTTCCAACTTAAAGCTCCCAAAATGAGAATTTTCTTTCTAAATCAACTCTGAACTTCCCGAAATTCAATTTCGACCACGCATGCAAGTCATAATACTTGAAGTGAAGCTACTCAGGGCGTCAAACCGTTGAACGACGCGCTAGAGTTCAAAATGACCGGTCGGGTCATTACATTCTCTCCCACTTAAACATACGTTCGTCCTCGAACGTGCCAAGAACTATGCTGGATTTGTCTCAAATCACTGTTTAACACCTCGTGCACCTACCCGTGCTACCACAACCTAGTTGAGAATATTAGCTCGAACAAATCTAAAGATTTCTATTTTTACTTAGCCAAATAAGCCTTAGAGCCAAATTCCAACATTCGGAATTCTCTACCAGGATTGTTTCTAATATACGATCACAGTATCAATCACTGCACGATGTACCGGAACATGACTGCATACCTTTGCTGAATCCACACCATGCACCACATCATTCACATGACCCAAGTAACATTCTCTGATCATAATAACCGACATTCCTTGAATCTGATGCTCACAATACCCCTCATGACATATATAAGTCTTGTTCCAACTCTTACAATACCACCATGTCGGAAGATGTGCGTAAAAAAATCCATAACCAACTGCCGAGACAACAAATCATTAAGTCTATACTCCTGACAAGAGCCATCACCTCATGTTGAATCAATTAATGGCATTTGCTCTTTGATAAACTTCATATGACCTACTTGCACTGATCCTAGATCCATTAATCTCTTCTCACCTAATATAAGCTGCCCAAGCAATAAGCCACCCCAGACTCCGCCAAAATCTCATATGATGCCACGATGTGCTAATAAGCCCCAACTCGAACGTGATACATAAGGAAAGTGAACTCTGGAAGGGACCACTCAACTCACGCACTTATATGAACTTTCCTCAGAAAATGGGAAACAGGATTCACAAAAATAGGATTTATAAAACCATACTCAACATCACACTGTTGCGGCGCGCAACCCGATCCAACCATGATACCCGTGGCGGCGTGCCACTCGATCTACACATAACAATCTATTAGAAAGTACTCACCGAGCTAAAATGCTCATAACTACAAAATATCAAATATCGGTCACAAGCAACATTAAGAGCACAATACCAACCATGAGGGGAACATATAGCGGCACAAGCTACAAACTCAAGCACAACTGAGGTGCAACATATGATCTGAATCTCAGGAGCCATCCTGCTCACATACACCATCACTACGCGGAATCTCAAAGGATAAGAAAATTATCAAGCCGTTCACAACTCACATGGAACAATATAGTATTACATGAAATAGCTGCTGAAATAACATCCAACGTTCTAATACTCCTCCCCGAGGAGCGCTATACTGAAATGAACACATCTGACTCACATAGAGCCTCATACTCATATTTAAATCCATCCATAGACCTCAAGCCGATTCTGATCGTACCGTACTAGGCTATAAATCTTTCACGGGTCCATAACACACAAGAGCAACCATCATAACCGGAGCAACTTCCATATTCCGCAACCAAATAAACTGAGCGTCCTCCAGACATAATTTCTCAAATAAGCAATATTACACATTCTTCCTACTCGGCTTAAATCTTCAATCAATCGAGTGACTAATGCCTCACTTGTACAATCTTCCTGTGAGATATGCTTCCACGACCTCCCGCACTATGTAGCAAGTCTGCACATCCATGCCACCGCTCACACTAACACTGTAAAGCAAATAAAGAATCCATAATCAGGATGCAAGGCCTCCTTCACAAATCACCGATCTCAGGTGACGCTGAAGACAATACCAACTTACTATATGCGTTCAAATCCCCTTCCTGCTCATCCGAGCTCGTGACATCCTTGCCAACACCGAACCGCAACCCTGATCCTCCCTTTCAAATTTCATACCACTCACTGCTCCCAACATGCCGATATGTGGTAGCACAAGAATTTAATTACAGCTCCCGAACCACTAATAGGGTGAACACTTCATCACATAGAAACTTTTTACTTAGCTCATTCTAAGAGAACCATAACAACACGCGAACGAATCCTCATAACTATAGAATATACAAATCCTCAAGTAGTGGTGTAAACCGCCATAATCCTTCCGGGATCCGCCTACGCATAACAGACCATAATACTTGAATACTTCCAAATAAAATCGATTACGACGGCCGTCAAACCTTGCACGTACCGTCACAAATCACATGCATAACTTGATCACGCTGGAGGAATTGATCACCGCCACCATCATGCAGTTCAACCATGGCTAACCAACCTAACTTCTCCTAATTATTCTTAATTGCCTCAGAAATAACAGTAACTCTATTCAACACATAACGAACTCAATCCGCACTCATTTCGAGTGGCCTTGTACCACGAGACCATGCTGTCTCAAATCCCACCAACCATCTCATACCCTCCTTGTGCGCATGCTCGCCTCCTCAACTGATGCACCCATTTCGATAATTCCTCTACAAATCAGAAGTCCTTTTCTCTCATTCCTCCAAATGCTACACTGCAAGCCGAAGATATCATAGAACGTTCTGAGCCTTTTTTCATAATCCGCTGCGAATTCACGGGCTTGAAATTACTAGGCACCACATTTTAACATTTGAATTCACTAGGACCATTGTTGAGAGTCACCCACTCTAGCTTGGTCCCGAATATAATTAACTCCAAGGCTCTGCCGGCACATGAACACTCATCTTAATAAATCACCCGACTGAATAACTTCCCTTGTAAATCACCTATGTACGAAGCATAAATCCTGAATTTTCCCAAAGCCCGAACATGAGTCGATAAGGCCAACTATAGCACACCTCTATCAATTCCTTTGCTCAAATTACCACTTATGTTCTTTTACCTTAGCTGTAATAACTCACCAATACACAGATAACCAGAAACCGCACATGTAAACAACCGCACAGTCCAATCATAGACGGTGAGGCTCTCCCACTTAGCTTGAAGCTACAATTACATAACCCTGAGACCCATCGAGGTTCCTTCTTCCCCCATTGACATCGGCTAATAGTCCAATAACGCATTGCAAACTCGAAGTCATGTTGCACCTAAATAAAAATTCGTGGACCTAGTCACTTTCCACCATGAATTCCCCAAATGCCTGCAAACTTTTCTCAAGGCGTGTGACTATCCTACCACAGAACTCATATGTTACTTTGCAACTCTCCCACTTTGGCCAAGCTCACCCCTTTAAGCATTTACTCAACTTTCGCTTCTCACACTTGGCCTGCTAGAAATTTAACCATTGTCTGACACTCCCCACGTTTCTTTACTCATCGTATGCTGCCCAGTTGTTGCCTCAAATAAATATCATTCTCTGTAGCACTCAAACCAGCAGACCACCACAACTTCAAAACTCTCCGAAGATCATCTGTCTCGAGCCGCCGACGCTAGAAACACCGATCCGATCATGAACCACCGCACACCGCGATCTCTAACAGTCGCTTCCCGGACACCATTTCACAATACCGCCACGAAGGAAAATCTAAAGAAGATCATAACACCGGCGAACTTAACACATTCTATTTGATCAAAGACAACGATTACCACATCACAGATGAAGATTCCACCTCACTTGAAAACACCAAGTCTTATTACTCTATCAACCCAAACTCGAACAATTCTAGTCCAATTGCCTTTCCTCCGCCGGAAATAAAATACCGAATTCTCGGAATCATGCTCTGAGTAGAACTCCTATCAAGTCATTCATCGCCCTGACGTATGGGCAGACATCCTCCATTACATCAATACCGTGCGATAACCAATCATAAGCATCATAGCAAATTTGCGCATAACCTCAAAGCTCTCAGAAGTGTAGCTACCAAGGTGAAACAACATAATATGCTTCTACAGAGCAACAACAATAGCCTCAACCAACTGTGCATGAAAAACCTCACGCACCATAACTATAGTACCATTACAATTCCTCAAATTCTCGATTATAGCAAGCGCTTCGCGATGTGTAAGATTGAGTAAGAAGAAACGTAGGCATAAGCCTCAAAGTAATCAAACCGCACGATAGGGAATCAAGAAGTGAAGTACTCCTAACAGCCCTATAGCCTCTCGAAGATAAGTACATACGTCTCCGTACCCATCCACAAACCTCTATTAGACTTGCTCATGACTCGTGAGACCTAAGGGAACCTAGTGCTCTGATACCACGTTGTCACGACCCAAAATCCATCAAGGTCGTGATGGTGCCGGACACCACAGTCAGGATAAGCCAACACTCAATGATTAATTAAATTTCTATTTTAGTATTTTGAAAATCGTTAGTTTTTATTTCATTATATAAAGACCAAATAAAGTTACCGAGTAAACCACGATGTTTTAAATAATTCAATCGACAAATACATCCCAAAGTCATCCAAGAACCCGGTGTCACAAGTGCGTGAGCAGTTTCTAAGGAAAACCAAATGAAATACAATAACCGTCCAGAATACAAATGGGACAGTAAAGAAAGTACAATACATCCGAGGAAGACTCTGTTGGCTGCGGGTCTTCTCGAGGGGAGCAACCCTCCTAAGTCTCCAGGTCAGCCCCCTCACTACGTCAAGCAGGGGCACTAGATATACATGTACCTGTGCAATAAAAATGCACAACAAGTGTAGCATGAGTACGAAAACAACGTGTACCCAGTAAGTATCCCGCCTAACCTCGAAGAAGTAGTGACGAGAGGTCGAATTTGACACTTGATAGAGGTCAATTTTAATAAAATCAAGGGTGACACTAAGCATGGATATCATAGATAATTAACAAATAATGATAGGAAATAACAACTTCTTCCACATTTACAAACTTTAAATCTTCGTCATTTCAGTTGACAACTTATAATTCAAGGCCAGTAAACAGTTAAGAAAAATCTCAGGAAGTACTCAACAAATATCATGCGCAAGAAATGCCGAGGCTCGAACGGCTCGAACCAACGATAAATGTAAATTGTGCATTGTCGAAGGGTCGAATGGCTCGAACCATAGACGTATTTAATTATTTCACCTATGGGGACAATTCCCTCTTACAAGGTCAGAAAGGAGACTTACCTCGCTCCACAACCAAATTCAAGATCCCAATAAATCTTTGCTTCGCGAATTCGTGTCCGAAAGCCTCAATTTTAGTCATAAACAATTCAAAATACTCAATACAAATCGTAGGGATTAATTTCATATGAATTTACTAATTTTTCGGATTAAAATCCAAAATTTAACTCAAGAATCGTCTGTGGGGCCCGCGTCTCGGAATCCGACGAAACTCACAAAATCCGACAGCCCATTCCGTTACGAGTTCAACCATGCAAAAATTATCGAATTCCGACGTTAGATTGGCTTTCAAATCTTAAATTTTTTTTTTTTGGAAGATTTGCTAAAAATCATATTTTTCTTCAATAAATTCATGAATTCATGATGTAAATGAGTATGAAATCATGAAATATAATCAATATAGGATAAGGAACACTTACCCCAATGTTTTCCCGTAAAAATCACCCAAGAACCGTGCTCCAAAAATCCAAAACGAAAATGAAGGAAATACGCATTTTTGGTCCTTAAGTTTCTGCCCATTCGTCACTAAAAGTCCATTTTCGTCACTAAAAGCCGTCACTAAAAGTCCACTAGAAACATCTTTACCAGCCCCTATTCAATCGATCATAACTTTGTATATAGATTTCTAAATAATTTAACTTTATGGAAACTGGAATCAAAGGGTTACAACTTTCTTGTTTTGCAAACATTAATATTCCATATATATTTCGATATATAAGCTTCCAAAGTAGGCTCCTCGCATCAGAAATTTCTGGGAAAATTACAAAAACAGCTTTACCAGCCTTCATTCAATCGATCATAACGTTCTGTACAAATATTCGAATGCTGAATGGTTTATCTTTATGGAAATTAGAATGAAAGGGCTACAACTTTCATGTTTTCAAAGTTTCAGATTCATTTATAGATTGCAAGATATGAGATTCCAAAATCGACTCCACGCATATGAAATTCTTTGGTGAACAACTTCTGCAACAGAATTTCAACAGCTTTCTTTGTCCGAAATCCATTCCGTTAACCTTCTGAATCCACCCGAGGCCCTCGGGACCTTAACCAATTATACCAACATGTCCCAAAATATGATACAAACTCTCTCGAGGCCTCAAATCACATCAAAAAACATCGAAATCATGAATCGCACCCCAATTCAAGCTTAATGAAATTTAGAACTTGAAACTTCTACATTCGATGCCGAAACCTATCAAATCACGTCGGATTGACCTCAAATTTTGCACACAAGTCACGTTCGACATTATGGACCTACTCCAACTTCCAGAATTGGAATCCGACCTCGATATCAAAAAGTCAAACTCTCGGTCAAACTTTCAAAAAATCTTCTATTTTATAACTTTTGCCAAATGACCCCGAAGTGACCTACGGACCTCCAATTACAATTCCGAACACGCTCCCAATACCAAAATTATCATACGAAGCTATTCCCAGACTCGGAATCCCAAACGGACATCGATAACACTGAAACACACCTCAACCCAAATTTGTGAACTTCTCCCAAATTGCCAACTTCCAGAATAAACGCTGAAACGCTCCCGGGTTATCCGAGACCCAATCCGGACTTACACCCAAGTTCAAAATCATCATACGAACCTTCTAAAACCTTCAAATCCTGATTCCGAGGTCGTTTGCTAAAAAATCACACTTTAGTCAATTCTTCCAACTTAAAGCTCCCGTAATGAGAGTTGTCTTTCTAAATCAACTCTGAACTTTCCGAAATTCAATTTCGACCACGCATGAAAGTCATAATACCTGAAGTGAAGCTACTCAGGGCCTCAAACCGCTGAACGACGCGCTAGAGCTCAAAATGACTGGTCGGGTCATTACAAGTAACCAAATAGGCGGAAGTCGCAACCCTAGATCGTTTATAACTTGAAAAACAACCAAGACCAAAAACATTGTCTCTTAGCTTTACAATTACAAGAATTAGCGTAAAAGTAGAAGTAGAAAAAATAATTGAATATGTGGAAGTGAAATATTAGGCACGCCATACACTCACACTAGGTATACACTACAAGAAAAAGCTTTATCTAAGACTAACTTTTAGGGACGAGGTAATAATCCCGTCGCAAAAAATATATGTATTGAGACGAGATTATATTGCGGTCCCTAATGCTTTATTTTATTGCGAAGATATTAAATTTGGTTCCTAAAAAAATTAGTAACTGATCCAAAATTATAATTGAGGGGCCTTGAGGTGAGAAAGTGCCGCCAAAAATTGTACCAAAATATTAAAAAACTATTATTTTCTAAAAAACAGGCTCCAAAGCTAATTTAGTGAAATAAAAGTTCTAAAAACTGAAACTCTCTGTATTCTCCAAAAACAAGCGTGCACAGATTTGCCCTAATACTCCGCCTAGCTCTAGAGCCCACATCGCTTATCTGCGTTTTCTCAAAACTCAGATTGTGAATTTCTGCCCTAATATCCATCTCGCCTTTGAGATTAATCCAAGGTATGCCTCCTCTTTCAAGTTGCTCTTTTTCTTCTCTAAGTTGCTCTAATTCGCTGATTGTATTCTTCTACTACTATTACTACTACTACTTCTCTAACATCAAAAAACTGGTAAGGTTTCGTACTCTGGTATTTTTTCTTTTGTATAATTAGTGAAAAGATTATTGGGTACCCGCTACAGTCTGTCTATCTAAGGTTTCGTACTCTGATATTCGAGTTGGGATTCCTAATTGGATAATTTAATTTCTGAAGTGTATTCAAGTTTGTGGCATATTAGTTTTACGTATTCAGTGAGAGATTTACCGAGCCAAAACAGGGACTAGCATGTATACTATCATATTGCAATGTTGATTTACATCTGAAAAGATACTGTCATATGTGGTGGAACAGCGTGTATACTCGTATGTATTTTAGCATACCTGAAAAATAATAGCATATAGAAAGAAGCAGTCTTTTAGTATGATAAAGATTCTATGTTGATAAGATAAGAAAATTCAGTAGGTTGACAAGAAGTTATTAATACTTTCTTTAATTGTTCTTATTGTTCTGTTCTTCTGAAGCAAAGTTCAATTTTGCTATAGAGTCTTGTTCATAGGAAAAATAATTTACTCTGATGTAAGAATTTCAATTCCTATTCAAATTAATTGTGTCATAAAGTATACTGTTTACGATTTTCTCTATTGTAAGTACTTATTTCGATCTCGGAAGCATAAGAAGTCTGAGCAGCTAGATAATAATTTTGACATGGCTGATAAATATGGAAATTTTTTGTACATGACTGAGGAAATGATATTTATACAGTAAAGATGCATATTATTTAGTTGAATACTTGTGTTCCTGTTTTTGCCTCTATGTAGGAATCAAATACCATAATGCCTACTGTTATTGGCTACTTTTTACTGAAAGCAGTACACTGGAAGGTGAATCTCACACTATCATAGAACAATTTCTGGTTTGCGGCCTATTTTTTACAACAATTACTCTTCTTTAGTTATAAATGTGCACTTGGTCAGTTCTTGTGTTTGAGGGCATATAAGATGCCTTGGGCATGAGGATACAAATGTGGCATTTGCTGTTTAAATATTCTTCAATTCAAAATTCATTGCTTCTTAGGGTAACTTTTGTTGGCACTTGATATTTAACTTTTAAGTTGTAACTCTGCTATGTGACAATTATTGTCCAAGTAGAAAATTTGCAGGCATTCATATTTTGTATATCTAATAAAGAACTAACTTTTAATATGAACATTACCTTGACAAGAGTTGAAGTTTTGGCAGAATGATAACTATAAATTGATGAAAAAGTATATATTTCTCTAGTTTAGTTGGTCCAAAATTAGCCTAAGCTAAAATGATCAAAAGTGAAGAATCAATCTAACTATTTCACTGTAACTATTACAATGTACAAATATATGACAAGGAAGTTGAATGAATGAATGAAATTAAGTGTGAATGGCCAAAGTCACCTAAATTTATTGTTTTCAATTGGTTGTGAGTTATTACTTGATCTGTTTGTTTGTTTAGGTTATTTCTGGTTCTGGACTTCTTCAGTTGGCACTGAACTTACCATATGCTTATAAAGTTCCATTTTGCAATATGTTTCTCTGGTTTAGTTGGTCCAAATGTGCTCTGTATAATCATAGGAGATTGTTAATGGGTTCAACAGACTTCATAAAAAGTTTCGTTGCTAGATAGAATTTCAAATTAATATAACTATTAGCACATATTTAGAATGCGACAGATTCAAAATGTTAGGATCAAAATGCAACAGATTGACTAAAACTGAACTAATATAAACTTAACCCATATATATTCAGATTATTGTAGGATAAATTTGAGAGTGTTGACATGAATGATCATCGTGATCATATCTTCGGATGGATGAAAGAGTTGTGGAACAAATGGATAGGACACTTGCATGCAAAATATGTGAAGGATAAACCAATCCAACATGCTCTTAAGAATATTCCAAAGGGAGTATACAAGAAAGAAGGGAGTAGTTAAAAAAGGAACATTTTTCTTCAGAAAGTTTTCAGGTATTCCTAATGATTTAATAATCTATTTCGCTAAAGCATTTGCAGCCTCATATTATTAAATTTTAATAAATTTTATTAAATTTATTACATTTAAGCTTAATGTTACACAAATATAGGCGAGAAGCAACATGAATGCAGCAAATCGAGCTAAGTTGAAGATGCTTCATCATATCGATAGCAAGCCTATTCGAGAGATTATTTATCAAAAGGTATTATGATAAAATCTTTATTTTTCTAAGAAAATATTTACGAGCTGTTACTTGACATGTTTGCCTTTGATGTAAAGGGCGAAAAAGATGGCAATCCACCAGATTTGGCAACAATTTTCTTCGAGACCCGTAAGAAAGATAACAAGCTTGTTGAACCTGAAGCAATTGAAAAACATGTATGTTTGGTGAATTGAATTTGTAAATTACTTGAAAGTATTATGGATTCTGATTTTAAATGTATCTTTATATATTTTGTAGGCTCAAATCGAAGAAATAATTCAATCAGATCCATCTCTACCTAGCATAGAGATTGTAGAAAAATGTTGTGGACCTCTAACTCGTAGCCATGTGTTTGGCTTTGGGGGTGGAGTAAAGGCGAAAGACTTGAAAGGTGGAACTTCTTCAAAGGCTGAATTACTGTCCGCGCTACGTTCAACTCGAGAAGAGAACAAATGCTTAAATGAGGAAAACAAATACTTGCAGGAGCTATTGTCTACCTTAGAAGATGACATGAAAGAAATGAAGAAAATGAAAGAGTTCTTCGCTGCTCAATAATCACATGTTCCGCTTACGACATCGCCCGTTTCAACTGAATGATATTGTTTTGTCTACTGACCAAGTTAGTAACAATATACCCAACTTTTTAATTTATATAGTTGATTTGCATATAGTCGATTTCTATATTACAGATTCTAGCAGTTCACTTTTTAATTTTTTTTGCAATTCATCAGTAGTACCTGAGAATGGTAAGAAGAAATAGCCTACGGAATAGTGATTGAAGCTAGATATGGATTGGATGTACAATGGTGCAGTACTTAGATGCTCGCGGATCTGTTTTGACCCCTTACATATTTTGAACAACTAAATCCAGTAGCAGTTATTTTCTACGTTTGAAGCTATAAACAGAGGTTCTCTATGAAGACATAAGCACGCCATAAAAAGCAAATTCAAGATGAACTTGTCAAGTTCTAACTAAAATAAAGTTCAAATTAATTAGAAGGAACATTCCCACTGTTAACAGATGTTATATGTGCCATTGTTAAGAACTGGTTGTTCATCATATGTCCACTCAAATCAACTGATAATGTTCTCAGTTCTAATTCGTCTTCTGTATGACCTAATAATATAACACGCAAAAGAGTTTTAGTAACTTAACCTTTTGGGACAGGGTTTAATCCTCATTTTACTTATTACGAAGAAATTATCATGAATGAAAGAAATAAGAGATTCCTTGCTGCAAAGAGGGTAACAAAACTCGGGTTAGAAAGACGTGAACTTACTATGAACTTGTACTTGATGGAAATGAACAGAATTTGTGGAAGGTTCTTCATGCATACATGAAGTAAGTGCTTCATTTGCTTGATCCAAATCAGGAATTTCAGTCCCAATTGACACTTCTCCATCAGTTTCATTATTTGGCATTTCAGAAACTTCTTCTGAAACCACAACATAAACACAATAAGACAAAAACAGTCCTACATACATAAAGTAACCAAAAATACTAGATAAATCAAGTTTTTGTAGTAAATACCTACCTGGTGAAACATCTGAATTTTTCTCTTTCTCTTCTTCATCTTCTTCTTCCCTTTCCTTAGCTGCAAGAATTTGAACTTGGTGATGGGTCAGTTCATCACTGTTTTCGGTTTAAGATGGGTCATGCCTAACAACATCAAGGATGCCTACATCAGTTGGATCTCTTAGAAAATTGATAAATCCGTGTAAACAGAACTTGCAAAGTGTTTAGTCCACCTGTGTTCTTATTAAGAGATATCTAGTGTTCCTATAGATAGGTGAAAGAAAATTGCAGTTGCTTGAATTTAGTCCATTTTCTAATCCTTCTATTTTGTTCTCCTATATCTGAAGCTGTTGGATTGGAAAAAACTCTTGTCTTTGTTGATTGTTTTTCCTTAGGCATCTTGTTAATCATTTAGTTTAATGAGTTCAATAACTGCTTCTGAAAAATGTATTTTGTTCTCCCTTATTGCTCCTTGTTGCGGCGTGCAACCTGCTCCCACCTGTCCACCCTTATTGCTCCTCCCTAAATATATCACCCTTATTATTCATGTTGCGGCGTGCAACCCGATCCCGCCTGTCCATTCTTATCACTCCTTGTTGCGGCGTGCAACCCCCTCCAACCAAACATCTCATATCAATTTATTCATAAATTTCACAATTCAGGCCAAGTTTCACAATATTTTTGTTTCAACAATTGCAAACAGAAAACAGTATAGCTCGTAAGCTTCAATCAAAATCATTCCATAATAAAACCAGCCAGAATATATGTAACCATCGTAACACTGTCAACCCAACTCAGTCTTTATATACTATTATAGAATCAAGAGAACATCCAACATTTTTAACACACTTACAACAACAATTGGAAATAAATCAATGAAACCAAATAACCACGTGAACCTCAACAATCACGAAACAGTTAAACTGCATTTCTCACAAATAATGCCAAACCGCTCAATCGTTTTGTACCACAAGGGAACCCGCTAAACAACCAATACTCTTTCAAAAATCACCACCACAATATTTAATAACAAAATAACAAAGCCAAGTAGTCATAGAAACAATAATGAACATAGAACAATTAAGACAAGAATCAATTAAGTTAGAAACAGAAAAGGGATCATGCTTAACAGGCAATTTGATGGTGCATAGATACTCGTCACCTCACCTATACACCACACACATGCATTTCACATAGCAAACAAGTGGCGACTCCTATTCTTTCAAGTCAAAGTTAGACCAAACACTTGCCTCAAATTCGCAGGCCACTCACTGCTCAATTATAGCGTTTTCCTTGAATTCACCTCCAATACACTCGAATCTAACCATAATTAACTTAATATCATTAATTAATGCTAAAGGAACTAACTTTACTGAAAATTATAATTTTTCCTAAGTTTTCTCAAAAAAGTAAAAACCCGACCCCGAGCTCGCTTGGTCTAAACTCGGGGTTCAGACCAAATTACGTTTACCCATCCACCCACGAATCCAAATATACAATTAGTTTCGAAATCCGACCTCAATTCGAGGTAAAGATTCGATTTTTACAAAATTCTTTAATTCTACCCAAACCCTTAATTTTTACCATGAAAATTCTTAGTTTTTGATTTAAAAGTGATGAAAAACAATGAGTAATTGAAAGACTAAAGTTTAGAATTGATTACCTATGACTTGGGGGTGATATTTGGTGAAGAAATTCTTTCCTAGGGCTGTGGGGTTTGAAAATTTGAAGAAGTCTGTCCGTTTTATATATTTTTTCTGCCAGCTATTCTGCCTCGTTTCTCGTGCCAAACGATCTCGAAACTCTATTTTTATGTCTCCAATGGATTCCTTGTGAAATTCTAGTCAAGTTAGACTTTTGAATCACTCAATTTAACCTTATAATAAAGGAGATATGTATGTTTTAATATTTGCAAATAGTGCAGATTTTTAATACGCCGTCAGTGGCAATTTCGTAATTAACCTGAAAAATCTGGCAACCTTAGTAAAATGACCATACAATCCTCATACAATGTCCAAATTTGATGATTCTTTTTGCTACGGGTCCGTAATTACGATACCGATCTAATACTTCATTCAAAATAGAAATCGGAGCTCATTTGTTCAATATGATATCATTTATGCTTGAAGAAACGACGTCGAAGCATAAGAAAGAACGAGCACAACACAACCCAAGCCTATTTCAAACTCACCCGAGCCCTCGGGGCTCTAAACCAAACATGCACGCAAGTATAAAAGCATCATACGGACTTGCTCTTGCAATCAAATCATGAAAATAACATGTAAAACTATGAATTAAACCTCAAAACTCATTATTTTTCTCAAAAACACTTAAAGTTCACTATTTATCAACCGGGCGTCCGAATCACGTCAAATAAATTCCTATTCTCACCAAATTTCACAGACAAGGGTTAAATATCATAACAAACCTGTATTGAGCTCCGGAACCAAAATACGGGCCTGATACCAACGATTTCAAACGTTAATTCATTTCTTTATCTCATTAATAATTCATCAAAATAATTTCTTTCAAAAATTGATTTCTAAGGCTTGGGACCTCCGAATTCAGTTCCGGGCGTATGCCCAAGTCCCATATTTTACTGCGGACCTCCGAGATCGTCGAAACACGAATCCGGGTCCGTTTACTCAAAATATTGACCAATGTCAATTTTAATAAAATTTAAATCTAGAAATTACTATTTCTCATATTTTCAAATAAAAGCTTTCCGGTTTCACGTCCAAACTGCGCACGTAAAAAAAGGTATTTAAAATTAACCCTTTTAGGGCTATTATGCCTAGAACGGAGTCTAATTTCACAGATTGATCCCTTGGGTCATCACACGTTATCAACCACATTATCAGTGAGTCGAGATAGATTTGGAGACTTCAAGGTATATCTACCGCGTCCGCAGACCTCGCAGTCCCTTTCTATACTTCCCCGTGTCAAACACTTTCTATATTTTCTTTTATTAGACTCTTGTATAGAGATATTATCTCCTTTCTGTAGCTTGTGACTCATGATGTTCAGGGTTTTGGAAAAAGCAGTGGATGTTAGTGTTTTGGTTATTGTACATGCCGAGCGACATTGTTATTGGTTATCCAGTTTCTATTGCAGTTAGATGTTAAGCTAAGATCACGCCCAACTATACCTTATAAAAAGGACTAAGCAGGTCGTTTCAAATATAATCAGATTTATAAGTTCGAAGGTCGAATTCCATACAGAACTAAGGCTTAGTTGCAGTTGTTCAATATCGCTATGAAACACAAGTCCAAACAATTTCCTAATTATAAAGATTATAATGTTTATTTTTATCTAATTAAATAACAAATACTAAAAAGCAGTAAAACTATAAATTAACAAGGATAAGGATTGGAGACAAGATTAAGGAGGTCTAGAGTTATGATTTCCCATATTGTCGAAATCTTTTCGCTACGTTTCCTATAAATTTGCCTAAGTTTTCTCTACCGATCATGAGTGCTCTGAGTGTCGTAATTCTCTCCCGAGTAACTACCATAATTTACTAGGCATATTCTCCCGAATTACGCTAACTGGCATTAAATACGGCTCACTCGGATCGCACCAAGGTTTCGTTACCCCTAATCCCACCTTTAAATCCTCTGTATTGATCCCTCATATACGTTAGAAGTGATTTTGTTCAACAACAACCTAAATATGCACTCCCTCCCGAGTAATGCACACTAAATATGCACAGTTGATTGAGAGCTCTTCAACTAACCACAATAATAATGTAGTTAAATAAATAGAGAAAATACTACGACAAATCTATATTAACGTAACAAGAAAAATCATCCTCCAATAGGTTCCATCAAAATTCTAGATAACAAATTAGCTATTCATAATAGTATGCAAAACTACAATACAAGAATTAATAACAAATAATGAAAATAAGATGAAGGAAGTGAAAAACTCGTAGAAGAATTCTCCGCCTTGCTCCTACCGTGTTCTTGCCACCTTAGGTCGAATCACTGTCCAAACTCCATCTCTCCCCTCAAAATTAGTGTTCAATGACTATTTATACGTGTAAGGAAAAAAACCCAAACGAAATAACCAAGTCTATAACCAAATAGGAGATAAAATAAACTCGAAATCCGGAACACGCGAAACCTCGCGACGCGAGGCCAAACACGAGGAGAAGGTCTCGCGTCGCCTGCTCTTTTGCTTCGTTTCCAAATTCTGATGTCTTCCTCTAACTTTCCAACTCTCATTCATGTTCTCTTCTTTATCCTTTGCACTTATTTCTTTGTCTCTTCAATTATTGTCTACTTATGACATCATAATATTATCTATTATCAAATAATCACAATACATTTTTGTAGTGTCTAAAATACACATAAAATCTCTACTTTGCTTTTAATTTCGTCTTTCAACGTATTTACACATAAAATAGACTCAACTAAGCACAAATATAGTATAGTTTAACATTAAATCACTTAAAATGTAAGGTAAATAATATACTAAAATATGGAATTATAGCTAAACATCAATACCCCACACTTAAAACGCTGCTCGTCCTCGAGAAATCAAACTACACTTATAGGCACGACGTTTTTAAGTAATTATCCTAACTCATCACACCAATAATCTTTAAAATAGACTAAGCACAAGGGTGTAACATCTTCATCTCAAGATTTGACTCGCAAGTACCTTGCATTATTCACCACTCACTCACTTACTCTAACATGGAGGTCAATGACATTACCTTTCCATCATGAATCACGTGCTCTCACACAACAAAAGAGAGTAGTTCCACACAATAAAATTTTAGAACACTTAGGAACTCAAGATAGAAAGAATTCACTCATTCTCAGAAATAACATTCATATGCCACAAAAGATGCACCATAGGCTTGCCCGTAGTGTACTACTCTACTAATCGAGCTCATTCAGTCTAGGATCAAGTAGGACTTTATTTGGTTATAATGTAGGCTGCGGGTCGGGTAGGATACATTTGGGTATAAGAGTGACTACACCTCTCTAAGCACTTTAATACATATACTTTAACATTCAAGCTCATACTTATGTCAAACTAAAACTCCACCTTCACATCAATGTATATTACCCCATACTTTCTTAAGCACAACTACATCAAAAGCCACCACCATCAAGGAATATTCTTCACAACAATACAAATGTTTTTTATTTTTCTTTCTTGTTCAATTCAAGTGGATTTTATTTTATTTTCAACACAGTGCACCTTTCTCCTTATTTCATTAGTTCCACTCAAAATCCCCACCAACCACCTCAGACTCTAACCTTTACAAAGTTCATAACAATTCAAGTGCTCACGAGAGGTGAACAAGTTCAAATAGATGGTTAATTCAAACAAAGGGGTAGGGCTTGTAATGTGGTTGCCAAAAAAAAGGATTACAGGCTCAAAGGGGTTAACTACGATACATAAAAATTAAGCGGGTAAAATATATATATGGCTCAACAAAGAAACGGCTAAATCACTTCCCAGATTGAAAAAAACTACTATTTCTCTTTGCAAACACAGGGGGTCTAGGCATCAAATGCAATGCACATAATACCACCCAAACCTCACACACACGTCACATAACTCACTCAGGATTGGATTCATCAAGACACTCTAGTCAAAACAGTTAAGCAAATTTAAAATTATACGATTTAAGGTAATTATACACGAGTATAAAATCGAGCCTAAGCGTCACAACCAAAGGACTCACCATTCTCAAGGCATAACAAAGTTAAGAGATATCACTTCAATTCAAAACACAACACAATGGCTCCTATTCAAAAATAAAAATAAAACTAGCTACACCCGGTTCAAATAAAACCCTTGGAAAAGAACCGCGGCACAAAGAAAAACCAAGGGGGAATGACTAAACTACCTACAAAGAAAATCTTTTTTCTTAGACTTAAATCTCTCAAGAAAAAAATTTAGTTAATTAAACTAACACAAGTAAAATAGCATAGAAAGTCATCCAGACAATCTCCTCATCCCACACTTAAAATTGTGCATTGTCCCCTATGCGCACCATAACTAATAAGAGGGTAAAAGAAACTCCCTGGTAGGCCAAAGGCCGAAGCACTAGCAGCTCATGGGGGTACTCACACTTCTCCCAGGCTTGGTCCTTCGTGTGGGTACCTCACACTTAGTTCTAGCCATCTGATTTGCTGTTGCATCCTTCCAATAGATTTTCTTTACATGCTCCTAGAAAATAAAAAATCGACACTGCAAAATTAATAAAAAAATAAAAGAAAGCAGTAAAGCTGGGTTGCCTCCCAACAAGCGCTTGATTTAATGTCGCGGCACGACGTGAATCATTTTCTGCCTCCACTTTGAACTTATTAATTGGACCCTAAGTTTTGATTCTGCTCTATGATCATGCTCCTAGGGTGGTGGAACGAATCTGATTGGACCAATAATATAATGTAATATTCTGCACTTCTTGGCCTTTAGATGAGGTGTGTATTCCCGACTTTCTGGCAAGAAGAATTCCAGAATGTAGGCATCTTGTTCCTTATTCCTTGACTCCTCAAGTGGCTCGGATGGCTCTATTTCCGTATCATCATCCAAATACAATGTGAAAAAATGATTGGAGTGTGGATCAATGCGCTCAACTACATGAACATTGAGATTGTCAACATCCTCAATACCAATGACACTAAAATCAACTAAATATGTATCCTCAATATCCTTGGTTGACTCTAGTATCTCTTCTACAACATCGACATCCTCGAAATCTAGTTTGATTGATTGTTGGTGTTCTACTCTAGCCTTCTCCACTAGCACCTCAATTTCTGTATCTAATTCACGCTCTTCTTGGATACTATTCACAATATTGGTTTGTTGAGCATTAAAATCTCCAACCAGTTGACTCGCTTGAACTTTCAAGTTGTGAATATTTTCCTCTTGCCTTTCTATCTACATCTGTCTTTTACTATTTTGTTCCACAAGTCACTCTAACATATCCTTGGTCTGCTTTAATATATCTTTGATCTCCTTCCTGGGTTCTTTGTTCCTATTAACTTCACCAGAAAAAGTAAAACCATCATAATAAGGGGTTGGGAAAAGATAAAAAATATAAGCACAACCATGAAAGTTACCATATTAACCACCACACGTATCACACACATTTCACACATAAGATTGAGTTGGTGCACATAACTCACTCTCGGAAATATTTTGATAATTTTTCCATCGGTGATTTTCTCCATAATAATCATTAAGAAGATTGTAACGACCCGGCCGGTCGTTCCTAGAGTTTTAGCTCATTTCTAATTCCTTAGGTGATGTTCAGCTGTAATGTAAGGCATCTGATTGATTGGTTTGGACTCGGGATGTGATTTGGGGGTCCAGGGAAGAGTTAGGCTTGAATTGGAGAAACTAGTGGTTTGGTGATTTCCGGTCCATAGGGGAAAATTTGATAACGGGGTCGGAATGGAATTCCGGAAGTTGGAATAGATATGTGGTTCATGTTTGACTTGTGTGCAAAATTTGGGAATATTCGGACAAGGTTTGATTGGTTTCGGATTCATTTGTGGAAATTAGGAGTTTGGAGTTCTTAGGCTTGAATTCGAATTTTGATTTGATGTTTGATGTTGTTCCAAGTGATTTGTAGGTTTGATTAAGTTTGAGAAGTGTTATGGGACATGTTGGTATGATTGGTTGAGGTCCCGAGGGCCTTGGGGGTATTTCAGATGGTTAGCAGGTGAAATAGTTGTTGAAAACAAGTGTTGGTGTTGCTGAGGTGAGTTGCTGGTGTTTCAGGAGTGGTTCTCTGAAGTTAGGAACGCGGACCACGCCAGAAATTTGCGATTAGCGGTGGAAGTTTGCGGGGGCGGTAGAATTTCCGCGCTCAGCAGAGGAGGCTGGCGCGGACAGCGAAAAAGGGGGGCGCGACCCCAGGAGCTGGAGGATTTTCGCGGCCGCGGCGAAAATTCCGCGGACAACGGAGTTAGGGGCGTAGAGGCGTTTGTTTTGCGCAGTCAACGGATTTGGGATCCGAGGGGTGCACTATAAATACGAGATTGAGGGTTTTATTTTCATACTTTGACCTAGAGAGCTCGGTCTTTGGCGATTTTTTGAGGGATTTTCAAGAAAACCATCGGGGTAATTGATTCTAACTCAATTATGGCTAAAACACATGATTATAACATTGGATTCATCATGTGATTAGGGAATTGAGATGCAAATTGGGGGAAGTTAAAGAAACTTCATAAATGAATTTTTGGGAGTTCAACATCGATTCGAGGTCGGATTTTGATAAATTTGGTATGGTTGGACTCAGGAGTGAATGAGTTTCTTAGTTTTGCGAATTTTATCGAATTTTGAGACGTGGGCCCGGGAACCGAATTTGCCTAATTTTGGGATTTGTGATCTAAATTGATAGATTTCATATGGGATTCATTTATTTAGCGTATATTGATGGATATATATTGATTTTGGATAGATTCAGAGCATTTGGAGGTCGAATCAAGGGGAAAGAGCATTGTGGGCTAGAGATTTGTCCTATTTGAGGTAAGTAACGATTGTAAATCTAGACATGCGGGTATGAAACCCCGGAGTTTCGTACTATTTCACTACATTGAGGTAACGCACATGCTAGGTGACGAGTGTATGGGCGTGCACTGTTAGGGATTGTGACTTGGTCCGTCTCGTAGCAACTATAGAGTTGCATATTTTGATTAAAGTTGTATAATTGCTATATGTTTTAGAAAGAATTCTTATAAATTGGGTTGAATACCATGTTTGGAGCCTTATGCCGTACTGTTTGGACCCTCAAGGGTATTTTATACTATCCTCACATTGATTTTATTTGAAAGCATATCCTTAGTCATGATTTTCATGTTTACTGTTTAATTCAGATTCATTACTCTATTCTAAAATATGTGAAAGTTGTTTTGGGCCGAGTCCCCTGATTTTACTGAAATAACCGAGTGGCTTGTGAGGTTGATGACTGAGTGAGGCCGAGGGCCTGATTGTGAGGATATATGGATCGGGCTGCACGCTGCAACGATATAGCACTTGGGCTGTAGGAGCCCCTCTGGAGTCTGTAGACCCCCAGTGAGCGCAGGTACCTACTGAGTATGAGTGCGGAGTGACGAGTGTTGAATGACGAGTGATTTGGGAGGCTTGCCCGAGGGGCTATTCATGAGTGGTATTATGCCGAGGGGCTTGTTGATGAAATCATTATTTTCATCCTATTTTTATGTTGAACCTCTACTGAAACTGTTGAAAATGATCTTTTATGATTTTCATCGAAACTAGAGTTCTTACGAGATATTTTTGATTTAGATACTGATTTGGTCTTTGTTGTTTTCACTAAGATTTTATGTTGTGAACTTCATGTGAATTTTATTGCTCGTCACTGCACTCAGCCTTTATTTATAGTTGTTACTTACTGAGTTGGCGTACTCACGTTACTTTTTGCACCATGTGTGCAGATTCATGTGCCACAGGACATCCGGGTGAGTGTTGATTCTTCCTCAGTCGAGTTCGGAGTTTAGCAAGGTAGCTGCATGGAGACTGAAACCTTGCTCTTCTCCCTCTTATCATCTAGTAGTTTATTTTATTAGACTTTTCTTACCGTTCTGAGTAGACTGTATCAGACTTGTGTCATAGATGCTCATGACTAGTGACACCCGAGTTCGGGCCGTTGGTTTTGTATTTGTTTACTTTCACTTGTTTTTAAATGTTTAATGAAAGTTTTATGACGGAAAAGATTTGAAAATGAAATACTGAATAGAATTATTGTATGTTTTAAATAACGATTCGATTAGCCTAGTACTACGATAGGCGCCATCACGACGGGGTAGTTTGGGTTGTGACAAAGATCAATAGTGGAATTATCAACATCAAAACTCTCATAATTTCAAAATGCCATGTTTCTCAAATTAACAAGTAAAACAAAATTTTTAAAAAAAATATATCAAATGCAAAAAAAAATAAAAATAAAAGTTCAAACTTGAAACCTAGCAGTATGTACACCTACAGCTACACCGTTAGTTCCCCGGCAATGGCGCCAAAATTTGATCACGTCGAACTATGCCTTATAAAAAGGACTAAGCGGTCGTTGTAAAATAATACGGTTTACAAGTTCGGAGTCGAATCCCACACATAACTAAGACTCAACTACAGTTGTTCAATATCGCTAAGAAACATAAGTCCAAACAATTTCCTAATTATAAAGATTATAATGTTTATTTTTATTTAATTAAACAACAAATACTAGAAAGCAGTAAAACTATCAATTAACAAGGATAAGAATTGAAGACAAGATTAAGGAGGTCTAGAGTTATGATTTCCCCTATTGTCGGAATCCTTTCCGCTACGTTTCCTATAAATTTGCCTAAGTTTTCTCTACCGATCATGAGCGCTATGAGTGTCGTAATTCTCTCCCGATTAACTACCATAATTTACTAGACATATTCTCTCGAATTACGCTAGCTGACATTAAATACGGCTCACTCGGATCGCACCAAGGTTTTGTTATCCCTAATCCCACCTTTAAACCCTCCGTATTGATCCTTCATATACGTTAGGAGTGATGTTGTTCAACAACTACCTAAATATGCACTCTCTCCCAAGTAATACACACTAAATAGACACAATTGATTGAGAGCTCTTCAACCAACCATAATAATAACGTAGTTGAACAAATAAAGAAAATACTACGGCAAGTCTATATTAATGTAATATGAAAATTATTCTCCAGTAGGTTCAATCAAAAACCTAAATAATGAATTAACTATTCATAATAGTATGCAAAACTACAATACTAGAATTCATAACCAATAATGAAAATAGGAAGAAGGAATTGAAAAACTCGTAGAAGAATTCTCCGTCTTGTTCTTACTGTGTTCTTGCCACCTTAGGTCGGATCACTGTCTAATCTCCGTCTCTTCCCCCAAAATTAATGTTTAATGACTATTTATATACGTAAGAAAAAAAACTCAAACAAAATAACTAAGTCCAAAATCAAAAGAAGACAAAATAAACTCGAAACCTTAAACACACGAAACCTCGCGACAGGCGCATCGCAAGCTCAAACACGAGGAGAAGGTCTCGCGTCGCCTGCTCTTTTGCTTCCTTTTCAAATTCTGATGTCTTCTGCTAACTTTCCAACTCTCATTCATGTTCTCTTCTTTATCCTTTGCACTTATTTCTTTGTCTCTTCAATTATTGTCTACTTATGACATCATAATATTATCTATTATTAAATAATCACACAATCTATTCTTGTAGTGTTTAAAATACACATAAAATTTCTACATTACTTTTAATTTCGTTTTTAACGTATTTATACATAAAATAGACTCAATTAAGCGCAAATATAGTATAGTTTAGCATTAAAGCACTTAAAATATAAGGTAAATAATATACCAAAATATGAAATTATAGTCGAACATCAAATATTATCTCCTTTCTGTAGCTTGTGACTCATGATGTTCCAGGTTTTGGAAAAAGCTATGCACGTTAGTGTTTTGGTTATTGTACATGCCGAGCGGCATTGTTATTGGTTATCCAGTTTCTATTGCAGTTAGATGTTAAGCTTTGCTTCCATTATTGGTATTTTCTGTAAATTGTTAGGCTTACCTAGTCGTAGAGACTAGGTGCCATCACGACGTGGTTCGGAGGGGTGTTTAGGTCGTGACACTTGGGAGCATGCTATGGAACTTCGGAGCGAGGTAAGTCTCTTTTCTAACCTTGTAAGAGGGAATTAACTCTATAGGTGAATTGAGTTAATATGTGCTTCTATTCATGGGGCCTACGTACGCACGAGGTGACGAGAGTCCGTATGTAACTACTAATTATGCGTATGTCCAGGTAGTTTTAGGTTTACACCATGCCTTGTTGATACCGTTATTTTATTATGTTTATTATTTGTCTTGAAAAGAATTGAGATCGAGTATGCTTATTAAATGCCTCGAAAAGAGTTGAAATTGAGGATTCGAGACTTGAAAGTTTTCATTTGAAATTCGTATTTTTGAAAAAGAATTGAAGAATATTTTAATAACTTAAGAAATCTATGTGCAACTGCGTCGCAAATATATTCCGCGAGCAAGGTAAATTTCCACTCTCTCATGGGAGTGGGCCATTCGCCTCGACAAATTAATAGTTGTATCTATGGTTCGTACTGTTCGGCCCTCGACAATGCACAATTTAAATTTATATGTTGGTTCGTGACGTTCGATCCTCGGCAGTGCACAATTTATATTTATATGTTGGATAGAGACGTAGGACCTTGGCATGACTTGCGCATCATAACTCTTTGGAACTAATAATAATTGACATTATTTTATTGGCTTGGGATATAAATTGTTAAATGATGAAAAAATGAATTTGGGAATTTCTATTAGTAAAGAGAATTGTTGATTATTGAATTTTCAGCTATGTTATGTATTTCATGCTTAAACATAATATCAGCATTTTATTGTTAGCCCATAGTAAGTGTCGGAGTCGACCCCTCATCACTACTTCTTCGGGGTTAGACTGGATACTTACTGAGTACGCTTTGATTTACGTACTCATACTATACTTGCTGCATATTTTGTGCAGGTGCATATATGTCTAGTTTGGGTGCTTATCGGGCGGATAATTACGCTTAACAGTTCGGCTTATCGTTTATCGGATTATAAATGTAGTAATCCTCTAAATATTTAATAAGACAATGGGTGGATTGGTATCAGAATGACAATTATTAGATTGTTTATCGGCTAAATCAAATAAAATTTTCTTGAACAATCAATACCAAACGGCCAAAAATATACATTATCAGTCACTGTAGAAACATTCAACATTGCATAATAATATTGCAGAGTAGTTGCTTGAACAATCAATACCTATTCCCTTTTGTTTCCTTGGACTACGAAAGTTTAACTTGCTAATATTTGAAGCTTAATTATTATTGTGATATTAGAGCCTCTGCGTTCTTCATTTTTATCAAGAGGCTAAAATTTTTAATATTTCAGACTCAAATGTTTACATGTTTACAAGATTTTGCTTTTGAGTCGAAAAGATAAATGAAAAAGGTAAGTTATCTGGTAACCGCTAACAGAATAATACTTTACTTTTGTATATATTATCTAACAAATGTTGATGAAAAACATTTAAATCTTTAGAAGATACGTCCAACCCAGTACAATTATTTGGAATATATAGACATTCTTCTACAAAAGATTAAGATGGTAGGGCAAGGCTGATTATCTAATTTGTTGGAGTGTACAAAAGAAATAGTAAAATACTAGTACCAAGAAGGGAAGAACAATGGGTTGGACTTTTTTCATTTCCAACTAGACCTTATGAGGAAATTTAGTTACTTTTTGTCATGTTGATGAAATAATTGACTGCTATACTCTGCCATATCAGGATTTATGATGTTGCAGAGTTTATCCCGATAGAATTATTTACTCTAAATTATAAGCTATTGCTGAATTGAAACCAAAGTGCACAAGCCCCATTCTAATTACCTTAGTAACAATTTTATATACATAGGGGTAAGATTATAAATATAAATTTTTTAACGGGTTAACGGTTTACTCGATACAAAAATTGAATAATACGCCCTCAAATCGTTAAGTTGTTAATTATAAAATCTCAATCCGTTCACCATCTATTACCCTAATAATCCGATACCAATAAGCCATCAGTTCAATTCAATTAACGGTTTCGATTTTGAACAACCCTAATGTCTAGTGGCCTTGTGGGCACAAAGGCGTGGTTGATGCGGGGACTTAGGTGAGCTGCACCCTATGTTACGATCCGCAGCCAGCAGAGTCTCCTTCTGAGTCATGTATACATTTCCTGCCTAATTTGTATTCCGGACAGATATTGTATTTTATCTCACTCCCTAGTTGATGCTCATGCACTTGTGACACCGGGTTATGAGAGCATTTAGTTGTTCAGTATAGTAGTTGTAAAAACATTATCATTTACTCTGTGAATTTTATCACTTATTATCTAATCAAGGGAACTTATGATTTCAAAAATAATAAAATGAGAACCAAGTTAATTATTTATTTTTGGCTTGTCTGACAACAGTGTTAGGCGATATCACGATCTTTAATGGATTTTGGGTCGTGACAATATATATGTTAAAGATGTTTAGTATTGATTCTTCTATATTTCATTAATTCTTCTCTAATAATGCATGACATAGATAATCGATATAGTTCGTCACGTTTTGTTTTTAATATTCATCGATATAGGTCGAAACACTTTATTTTTAATATTCATCGATATAGGTCAAAACGTTTTGTTTTTAATATTCATCGATGAATCTAAGTAAGTTATAATTCGATGAATCAATTTATAAATAGATATATTTAATGATGATCAATTATATATACTAATTAGATTATTGCTTCTTCACAAGTCTATCCCCAAAAGAACCCGACCTTGTGGCCCTAGCATTTCGTGTTCTTATATAGATGCGGCTATACTTATATATATATATATATATATATATATATATATATNGTACTACTTTAACTATATATAGCTTTGTTATAGTATATGTTAGTATATTTATTATTTGTATTACAAAAGAAAGTGTTAATGGATTACATTTATAATATTTAAATATTAATGTGATTCAAAAGTTTGACCATGTTTGACCTATTAATCGACCAACTTTGGTCGGTTATTTTTCAGGAAATTACATATACCGACTAAAGTTGGTCGGTAAAATCTTCCCCTGCAATAACCGACCGACTTTGGTCGGTAAACTTAACTATAAATTCTATAAATTTTATAAAATATTTTAAATAATAATATAATTATTAAAATTTAAAAATGTGGGTCCACATTACCGATCAATGTTTGTCGGTAATCAAAAAGGTATTTTGACTAAGCAAGTCTGACTATTGCAGTCAAATGTTTGACCAATACACCGACCAATTTCGGTTGGTATGTAATTTAGAAAAATGTAAGATATATTTTTTGTAGTTTCCGTCCTTTTTGGACGGCTTTTTGGTCGCTTTTGTTGACCGACCAACGTTGGTCGGTATAGCTTGGTCAATTTTTTCCGGATTTTTAGTAGTGTATAAATTTATAATGAATGAGAGTATTTATACAATAATCTAGCAATAATTGATCCCTAATATTACGCCACTTGTTGCAGGCATTATTGGGTGGTCGAACTCGTAAATAATAGGCTATCTCCATTGTAACGACCTGACCGGTTGTTTCGAGAGTTATAGCCATGTTTCTCCCATTTTTGCTTCTTTTGTGCTTTACAACTGTATATGCCTTACCGGGTTGGTTGGTTCAGGTCCGGAGTGGTTTCAGAGTGAATTGAGACACTTAGTCTCTTAATTTGAAGCTTACGTTAGAAAGGTCGACCAGATGTTGACTTGTGTGTAAACGACTTGAGATTTAAATTTTGATGGCTCTATTAGCTCCGTGAGGTGATTTTGGACTTAGGAACACGCCCGAAAGTGATTCGGAGGTCCGTAGTAGAATTAGGCTTGAATTTGCGAAAGTTAGAATTTTGGCGATTTTGGTCGGCATTGAAAAATTTTGATATCGGGGTCGGATTGGATTTATGGAAGTTGGAGTAGGTTTGTGGTGTCATTTTTGACTTGTGTGTAAAATTTGAGGTCAATCAGACGTGGTTTGATAGGTTTCGGTGTCGTTTGCGGAACTCGGAAGTTTAGAAGTTCATTAGGCTTGAATTCATGTGTAATTCGTGTTTTTGATGTTATTTGAGGTTTCGACTAAGTTTGTATCAGGTTGTAGGACTTATTAGAATGTTTGGTTGAGGTCCTAAGGGCCTCAGGGTGATTTCGGGTGGTTAACGATTTGATTTGAGTTGAGGAATTACAGTTGAAGTGTTGCTGCTACTGGTGTAACCGCACCGGCGGAGTGGATGCCGCAAGTTCGAGCCCGCTGAAGCGAGGTTAGGAACGCAGATGTAGCCAAGAAGGAGCTGGGCAGAAGCCGCAGGTGCGAATAATTTCCGTCACATGCGAGGGTCGCAGATACGAGCAACTTGGCGCAGGTGCGAGTGTTGGCCGCATGTGCGAAGGTTTTCCGCATCTGCGACGATCGCATATAGGGTCACTTGATCGCAGAAGCAGAGGTAGTGTTAAATGGGTTTTTTCGCAAAAGCGAAGCTTTGTCCGCAGATGCGACTTCGCAGATGCGCATATTGAGTCGCAGATGCGAAAAGTCTGGGCAGAACCTATAAATAGAAGACTTCAAGATTTTTCACCATTTTCATCATTTTTAGCTCGGATTTTGGGGATTTTGAGAGGGATTTCGAAGTAATCACTAAGGTAAGTTCCTTGAGCCTATTTATCTTCAGTAATGGTGTTTCTCCACTGATTTTACACCTAATTAGTGAAATTTTGAAGTGAAATTTGGGGTTTAGGGTTGAAAATTGGAGAGTGAATTTTGGGAGCAAATGACGTCAGATTTTGATAATTTTGGTATGGTTGGACTCGTGTGTAACGACCCGACCGGTCGTTTTGAGCTCTAGCGCGTCGTTCAGTGGTTGGAAGTCATGAACCACTTCATTTCAGGTACTATGACTGGTGCGTATGGTCGGAGTTAAAATTCGGGAAGTTCGGAGTTAAATCGGGAGGAAAATTCTCATTTCAGAAGCCTTAAGTTGAAGAAATTGATTAAGACTGGAATTTGGAGTAAACGACATCATAATCAGGATCTGAAGGTTCCAACATGTTCGTATGATGATTTCGGACTTGGGTGTATGTCCGGATCGGGTTTTGGATAACCCAGGAGCATTTCGGCATATATCGTGGAAGTCAGCATTTTTGAAGGAACTTTCTAAGTTTGGCTTGAAGAGAATTTCAATGATATTGATGTCCGTTGGGATTCCGAGTTTGGAAATAGCTCCGTATGGTGATTCTGGGGTTGGAAGCGTGATCAGAAGTGAATTCGGATATCTGGAGGTCATTTTGAAGTCATTTAGCTAAAGATAGAAATTTGAAGGTTTTGAAGAATTCGACCGGAAGTGGAAATTTTTATAGCGGGGTCGGAATGTGATTCCGAAAGTTGGAGCAGGTCCGTAATGTTGAATATAACTTGTGTGCAAAATTTGGGGTCAATCAGAGGTGATTTGACGGGTTTCGGCATCAAGTGTGGAAGTTTGAAATTTCAAGTTTATAAAGTTTAAATTTTAGTGTGATTCGTGATTTCGGCATTGTTTGATGTGATTTGAAGACTCGAGCAAGTTTGTGGGATGTTATGGGAATGAGTCGTGTGTTTGGATGGGGTCCCAGGGGCCTCGGGTGTGTTCCGGGGTGGTTTCGAGTCAATCCGGGTGATTTGCTGCTGCTGTCTTCTGGTGTTTCTGTTGTGCAATGCGATCACGACCATTGTTGTGGGATCGCAAAGAAGGAAATTTGAAGGTTTGATTTTTGGTCTGTGCGATCGCGGAGAAGAAAATTAAAGGGGCTGAAATTTAGGCTTGTGCGATCGCAGGTATTGTAGTGCGATCGCATAGAAGGAATTGAAGACTGCTGGATTTTTGCCTATGAGATCGCAAGGATGAGAATGCGATTGCACAGTGCATTAAGGAGGCTGTGGGATTATTTACCTTATGCGATCGCGGTGCAATGTTTGCAATCACATAGTGTATTTTTGGAGGCCTCTGAGATTTGGCTTATGCGATCGCGGTTGAAGGAGTGTGATCGCACAGAAGGTTTACCCGGACAGTGTTCTATTTTAAACGGGGAAAATTTCATTTCTTCCCCAATATTCATTTGGTTGGGGTGATTTTGGAGGATTTCAAAGAGTGATTTTCATCAAGCATCAAGAGGTAAGTGATTCCTTCTCATTTCCAAGATAAGTTCAAGGTTTATACATGGAATTAGACATGAAAATTGTGGGAAAATTGAGATTTTTGAAGAAAACCTAGAAATTTGGTAAATTGGATTTTAACCACGAATTGAGCATGAATATTTGAGTAAATTGTATATTTGAACTAGTAAAGCTATGGGTAGAGTTTATCTTCGAGAAATTTCGGAATCCGGGCACGTGTGCCTGAGGGCATTTTGGTAAATTCATTGAGCGGAGTTGGGAAATGATATAATTTGAATTTGTTACGAGTATTAGAGTATATTTTCATTGGTCTACCGTTATTTGGATAGTTTTGGGGCGTTTTGCGTCAATTGGAGTCGTAGGAATGGCTTGGAAGCGGGTTATGAAATTTCGGAGCGAGGTAAGTCTCCTTTATAACTTTGTGAGGGGGACTATTCCCCATAGGTGAACTAAATGAATATATGCCATTAATTATGGGGGCTACGTGCGCACTAGGTGACGGGAGTCCGTGCGTAGCTACTAATATGCTTATGTCCGGGTAGTCTAGTGTCACGACCCAAAATCTACAAAGGTCGTGATGGCACCGCCACCGTCAGGCAAGCCAATCATTAAATACTCGAAATAAATTCCTATTTTAACATTTATGAAAAAAATAATTTCCTTTCACTTTATTACATATTAACTAAATAAAAATTTGTTAAGTAAAACAATGATTTGAATATTCCATTTTAGAAAATATATCCTAACACATCACAGAACCCGGTGTCACAAGTACATGAGCAATTTTCTAAGAATTTATACAATCAGCACAAAGCTTGTCCGAAATACGAATTGGATAAGGAATTTAAAATAAAAATAAATACAGTATGAGAGAGACTCTGTCAGCTGCAGATCGCCTCCGGATGGTGCAGCTCGCCTAAGTCTCCAAACCAGCCATGTCACTATGAAAGTACATGTGCAATAAAAATGCACAGCAAGTGTAGCATGAGTACAAAAACAAGGTGTACTCAGTAAGTCGCCCGCCTAACCTCAGAGAAGTAGTGACGAGAGGTCGAATTAGACACTTACTAAGGTCCAACAACTTAATTTAACAGCATATGATGAACACGATAGGAATGTAGAGGTAGTAAGGCAGCAAATATACAAGACACTGAAATCCAAGTAAATACTGGAAGTAAATAAACAGTTACTACTTCCTCATTTTCCCCCAAATGTCTTAAATAAACAATTACTTATTTATTTTCCCCTAAATATCTTATCACTTCCAAATCCATGAAAAAAAAACATTTAACAATTTAGCACGCGCATACGTGATAAGGACAATCGGCTTGAGCCATCATAATAATCATCTCTATGCACTACCGAGGATCGAACGGCCCGTACCATAAGTGCACCTTTCAAATATAATAATCATGCCTATGCACTGCCGAGGGTCGAACGGCCCGAACCATAAGTGCATCTTTCAATAAAATAATCATATATGTGCACTGCAGAGGATCAAACGGCCCGCACCATAAGTGCATCTTTCAATCCACCGTGGCGTACGACCCGCTCCCATGAGAGTGGGGGAAATATCACTCCTCTCGCGGAATATAAATTGCGAAGCGGTCACATGCAGACATGCACAATCAACAATCCATCCCGAATATGTCGGAAAAACAAATACTCAAGTAAATGACAAATTTCTCTTTTAAAAACAACAAAATAGTATTTAAATCCTTTCTCGAAATTCATTTGCCAAGTTTTTATAATGTTTAATAATATAACCTTATCCGGAAATACAATTGCACGCGAAGAAAATCGATTCTCTTTTTAGATGATTAAGAAAATAAACTCTAATATTCCTTAGTCATTCAATTAAAATTCCGATTATGTTAGGAATCTAATGTTACAGACAAGATCACAGGTACAACAGGTAAGGCATGCTAGTGGGTCCTAGGCTACCCGGACATGGCATAATAGTAGCTACGCACGGACTCCCGTCACCTCGTGCGTACGTAGCCCCCGCAGATAGTAACACATACATAATTAGTTCACCTAGGGGGACAATTCCCCCTCACAAAGTTAGAAAGGAGACTTACCTCGCTCCGAAATCCCATAACCGGCTTCCAAGCCCTTCCGACGACTCCAATGGATGCAAAACGCTCCAAAACTACCAAATAACGGGCAAAGCAATGCAAATTCATTCTAATACTCGTAACAAATTCAAATTATATAATTTCCCAACTCCGCTCACTGAATTGACCAAAATGCCCTCGGGCCCACGTGCCCGGAATTCGAAATCTCTCGAAAATATACCCTACCCATAGTCCTACTAACTCAAATATACAATTTACTCAAACATTCATGCTCAATTCGTGGCTAAGCATCCAAATTACCAAATTCTAGGTTTTTCCTTCAAAATCCCAATTTCTACTAATTTCCATGGCCAAATCTATATACAAACCTTGTATTTAACTTGAGATGAGTAGGAACGACTTACCTTGGCATAGATGACGAAAACCTCCTCTTGAAGCTCTCCAAAAATCGCCCCAACCATGAGAAAAATGAGAGAAATGGCCAAAATCCCGGTTTAAAACAAGACACTGCCCAGAAACGGTCTTCATCGCGAACGCACCTGAGCCCCCGCGTTCGCGAATCCCAGAAAATCTGGCCCATAATTTTACTCTTCGCGTTCGCATACCCCTGAACGCGTTCACATAGCTTCCTCGAGCCAACACTCCGTGTTCGCGGTCCCCTCCCCGCATTCTCATAGGCCAAACAACCCCTAGCTCCCCTTTCCTCTATGCGTTCACACACCTTTCTCCGTGAAGCACAAGACAATCCAGCAGCCCTCAGGATGGGGTATTGATGTTGCAGAGAGTGTGCAATTCAGCGTCTTTGGAAGGCTTCAGTTGATAACTTCCACAGGTGGGTCATCTTCTGTGAGTAGATTATGCGGTTCTGTGGTTGGCGAGTTTTTGCGAGGAATCCTAGTGGCTATTCGGTAGGAGGCAGAATGTGTAAATGGTGCTAGAGAATTTGAGTATTTGGGGAATGCTAACAAGAGAATTCAGAAAAAATGGACGCATTGGTTGAGAAAGATTATGTTAACAAAAGAGAAAGGATCTCAACAGGGTCTAGAGGGGTGCAGGAGTAGCTTCAGGCTAAGTGGGGGAGTCCCACTGCCTACAGTTGGGTTGTAGGATTATCTTCTCATGGGGTTGCGGATTGTCGGCGTTTTAGCAAGTTAGTACAGCTGAGTAAAAATGGTGATTTTGCGTGGGATTTGATGAATGTGTGCAAGAGTTGGCCCTGTTGGACCAGGGTTAGGCTTTGAAAGATTCAGGATTTATGCTTAAGAAATAGGCGAGTTGTTAGGGTAGTGACTCAGTCACATGCTTCATTGAAAGGGTGTTCGTGTGCTAGAAGAGCCTTGGAGTCGATTGTATTCGGGGCCAAGTCAGAGTGAATGACTCTCAATAGCGGTCCTAGCAAACTCGAAGGTTAAGAATGTGGTCTTTAAGGGTTTCAGGCAGCAGTATGAATAAGGATCGAGCTTTTGCAACGTAATTTCTGAGGGAAAATGGTTGGAGCGTTCTATGTTATTTTCAGCATGCAGGATAGTATTGGAGGATTGAGAGAAATAAACTCCGGGGTGTAGAAAGTTTACCAGGAGGGTATGAGACGGGTTATGGGATTTAGGCAACATGGTCTCGTGAATCAAGGTCACTCGGGATGAGTGAGGGTTGAGTTTGATATGAGTTGAAGGAAGTTACTGCTATCTCTGAGGCAATTAAGATGATTAAAAGAAAATAGATTGGTTAGCCATGGTTGAAATGGCACATGTACGGCAGTGATCCGTTCCTTCAATGTGATTAAGTTATGCATGTGGTTTGTGTCGGTGTGTGCGAGACTTGTCGGCTGCCATAATGGATTTATTTGGAAGCATTCAAGTATTATGGCTTGTCAGGTGTAGGCGGATCCCGAAAGGATCATGGGGGTATAGAATATTCCTTGAGGATTTGCCTGTTTTGTGATTATGAGAATTCACTCGTGTGTTGTTATGGTTCTCTTGAATTGAGGTGAGAAAACAAAAAAACAAAAAAAAGAAAGGAAAGAGGGGTTTCTATAAGAAGGGGTGTTCACCCTATTAGTGGTTCAAGAGTTATGATGGAATTCCTCCGCTATCTCATATTGGCATGCAGGTGCAGTAAGCAGTAGGTAATTGGAAGTAAGGATCAAGATCGTGTTTCGGTGTTGACAAGGATGTCATGAGCTCGAGTGAGCAAGAAGAAGGGATTTGAATGTCTACAGTAAGCTGGTGTTGCCTCCAGTGTCACCTGAGATCGGTGTTTGGTGAAAGAGGCTTTGTATCCTGGTCATGGGTTTTTGATGTGTTTTGCAGTATTAGTGTGGTCGGTGGTATGGATGTGCAGACTTGTTACCCTGTGTGGAAGGTCGTGGGAGAGTGACCACGGGAGGATTGTATAAGTGTGACATGTAGTCACCTGATTTATTGAAGATTTAGACCAAGTAGAAGGAAGTGCAATATTGCTTATTTGAGAATTTATGCCTGGAAGGTGTTCGGTTCAGTTGATTGTGGATTGTGGGGTGTTGTCCCGGATATAATGGTTGTTCTTGCGTGTTATGAGAGGAAATGGGTTATTATGGGCCCAGGTAAGGCTATCAGCCTAGTTCATTGTGAACAGAAACTACTTGAAGTGTATGAATGGGTTTCAACAAGGTCATGGGCTTCATGCGAGTCAGATGTGTTCATTTCAGTATAGCGTTCCTCAAGGAGGGGTGTTGGAAATCAGGTGTTGTTCTGTCTTCGTCAAATTCATGTCTTATTATGATTGTGCCGTGTGGGTTGTGAAACGACTTGATAATTTTGTATGTGTTGAGATCCCGCGTAGTGATGAGGTTATGTGAGCAGGATGGCCCTTGAGATTCAGATTATATATCGCACCTCAGTTTTGCTTTGGTTTTGTAGCATATTGCTCTATCAGTCTCCCCAGAATGGTATTATGCACTTAACATGCTTGTGTCCGATATTCATTAATTGGTAATAGTGAGAAATTCAGCTCCGTGTGTATCTCCTTATGTAAGTTTCATGATAGGATCGGGTGGCACGCCGCCACGGGTATGCTATTTGAATCAGGTTGCACGCTGCAGTAGTGTGATGATGAGTACGGTTCCCTATATCTAATTTTCTTATGATATACTTTCTATTTTCTGGGGAAAGTCTATATTAGTTACGTGAGTCGAGTAGTCCCTTCCTGAGTCATTTTCTTATGTATCATGTTCGAATTGTAGCCTATTGGCGCATTTTGGCATCATGTGAGACTATTGGTCATGACTGGGGTGATTGGTTGTCTGAGCAGTTCATACTGGGTGAGACGAGATTTATAAACCTGGGATTGGTGCTATAAGATTAAGTGAAATACATTAAAGGACAGTTACCCCCATTGGTTTTAACGAGATGATGATCTAAGTCAAGAGAAAAGATTTCAATGTTTGGTTAACTCTGCTGTTGGTTAGGAATTTCTACACATTTCCTCCGTTTGTGGTGGTATCGTCAGCATTATATCAGGGTGTATGTATATATCTTATAAGGTGCATTGAGAGCATCCGATTCGTAGAATTGTGGCTATTAAGGTTCAGGGAGCGTCATTGTGGTTAGATGATGGATTATGCGGTGTATGGTGCTGATTCAACAAAGGTATGTAGTTGTGTTCTGGTGCCTTGTGTGGTAGTTGATACAATGTTCATATATTAGAAACATGTGTGGCAGAGAATTTCCGGTGTTGGAACTGAGTTCAGAGCTTATTGTATGGATAAAGAAGGATATCTTCAGATTTGATCAAGCTTATGTGCTAAACTTGGTTGTGGCATCACGGGCAGGTGCACGAGGTGTTAAACAGTGATTTGATATAACTCAAGAGAAGTTCTTGGCATGTTCAAGGACGAACGTGTGTTTAAGTGGGGGAGAATGTAAAGACCCAACCGGTCGTTTTGAGCTCTAGCGCATCGTTCAGCAGTTAGAAGTCATGAGCAGCTTCATTTTAGGTACTATGACTGGTGCGTATGGTCGGAGTTGAAATTCGGGAAATTCGGAGTTAAATCAGGAGGAAAATTCTCATTTCGGAAGCCTTAAGTTGAAGAAATTTATTAAGACTGGAATTTGGAGTAAACAACCTCGGAATCAAGATCTGAAGGTTCCAGCAGGTTTGTATGATGATTTTGAACTTGGCGTATGTCCGGATCGGGTTTTGGATAACCCGAGAGAGTTTCGGCGTTTATTGTGGAAGTCAACATTTTTGAAAGAATTTCCTAAGTTTGGCTTGAAGCGCATTTCAATGATATTGATGTCCGTTGGGATTCTGAGTCTGGGAATAGCTCCGCATGGTGATTCTGGGGTTGGGAGCGCGATCGGAAGTGAATTCGGATGTCCGAAGGTCATTTTGCTAAAGATAGAAATTTGAAGGTTTTGAAGAATTCGACCGGAAGTGAAAATTTTGATATCGGGGTCGGAATGTGATTTCGGAAGTTGGAGCAGGTCCGTAATGTTGAATATGACTTGTGTGCAAAATTTGGGGTCAATCGGAGGTAATTTGACGGGTTTCGACATCAGAAGTGGAAGTTTGAAATTTCAAGTTTATAAAGTTTGAAGTTTAGTGCGATTCGTGATTTCGGCGTTGTTTGATGTGATTTGAAGCCTCGAGCAAGTTCATGGGATGTTATGGGACTGAGTCGTGTGTTCGGATGGGGTCCCGGAGGCCTCGGGTGTGTTCCGGGGTGGTTTCAGGTCAATTCCGGGTGATTTGCTGCTGCTGTCTTCTGGTGTTTCTGTGTTGCAATGCGATCAAGGCCATTGTTGTGCGATCGCGAAGAAGGAAATTTGAAGGTTGGATTTTTGTTCTGTGCGATCGCTGGCATTCTTGTGCGATCGCGGAGAAGAAAATTAAAGGGGCTGAAATTTAGGCTTGTGCGATCGCAGGTATTGTAGTGCGATCGCATAGAAGGAATTGAAGGCTGCTGGATTTTTTCCTATGCGATTGCAAGGATGAGAATGCGATCGCACAGTGCATTAAGGAGGCTGTGGGATTATTTGGCTTATGCGATCGCGGTGCAATTTGCGATCGCATAGTGTATTTTTGGAGGCCTCTGAGATTTGGCTTATGCAATCGCGGTTGAAGGAGTGCGATCGCACAGAAGGTTTACCTGGACAGTGTTCTATTTTAAACGGGGAAAATTTCATTTCTTCCCCAAATTTCATTTGGTTGGGGCGATTTTGGAGGATTTCAAAGAGTGATTTTCATCAAGCATGAAGAGGTAAGTGATTCCTTCTCATTTCCAAGATAAGATCAAGGATTATACATAGAATTAGACATGCAAATTGTGGGAAAATTGGGATTTTTGAAGAAAACCTAGAAATTTGGTAAATTGGTTTTTTACCACGAGTTGAGCATGAATATTTTAGTAAATTGTATATTTGAACTAGTAAAGCTATGGGTAGAGTTTATCTTCAAGAAATTTTGGGTTCCGGGCACGTGGGCCCGAGGGCATTTTGGTCAATTCATTGAGCGGAGTTTGGAAATGATATAATTTGAATTTGTTACGACTATTAGAGTATATTTTCATTGGTCTACCGTTATTTGGATAGTTTTGGAGCGATGTGCATCAATTGGAGTCGTCGGAAGGGCTTGGAAGCCGGTTATGGAATTTCGGAGCGAGGTAAGTCTCCTTTCTTACTTTGTGAGGGAGAATTTCCCCCATAGGTGAACTAAATGAATATATGCGATTAATTGCGGGGGCTACTTGCACACTAGGTGACGGGAGTCCGTGCGTAGCTACTAATATGCTTATGTCCGGGTAGTCTAGGACCCACTAGTATGCCTTACTTGTGATCTTGCCAGAAGTATTAGACCGCTAATATGATCGAAATAGTAATTGAATACCTAACAAGATTAGAGTTCATTTTTCTTAATCATTTAGAAAGAGAATTTATTCTTCCTTGCGTAATTGTGTTCCAGACAAATTTGTAATATTTGAAAACCTCGTCAATCGTGGCAAATGTTAGAAATGATTTATATACTATTTTCTTGTTTACCTAAAGAGAATTTTATCATTTTCTTGAGAAGTTGTTTCTTGATAAAAATGTGGATTTATTTTGTGAATATGTGTACATATGAGCACCTAGGTCGCAAATAGATGCATCTATGGTTCGAGCCGTTCGACCCTTATTATTATTATGTTGACCGCGTCGCATGATCGATTCGCGAGCGGGGAAAATAGATGCATCTATGGTTCGAGCCGTTCGACCCTCGGCAGTGCACACTTTATTATTATTGGTCTACGCTGTTCGACCCTCGGCATTTTCTTGCGCATGATAAATGCTGCTTATTTCCTTTGAATTATACTTGTTTATTGGCCTAAGGAGTTTTGAGTTGCCAGCTAAAATGAAGAAGAATTGATGTGTAAAATGTGAAAAAAGTTGATATTTCTTATCTCTGCTCATTATTTAATTGCCTATGATACTCATGCTTAGCACCTCACTTGATTATATTTAATCGACTTATAGGAAATGTCTAATTTGACCTCTCGTCACTACCCCTCTGAGGTTAGGCGGGATACTTACTGAGTACACGTTGTTTTCATACTCATGCTACACTTGTTGTGCATTTTGTTGCACAGGTACCTTCATAGCACAGTGGCTGACTTGGAGACTTAGACGGGCTGCATCACCCAGAGGCGTTCCGCAGCTGACAGGGTCTCCCTCCTATCGTATTATTTTTATTTTAAATCTCTTGTCCAAATTGTATTTCAGACAAGCTTTGTAGTATTGTAAAATTCTTAGAAATTGCTCATGTACTTGTGTCACCGGGTTCTGGGGATGTGTTGGGATTTATCTTATTAAACTGGATTGTTTTTCTGTTGTATTTAATTAACGCAGATTTATTCATTTGTTATGAAATGCAATGAAAGGTAACAATTTAAAAATGTCAGGAACAGGAATATAATTCACTAATTAAGGATTGGCTTGCCCGACCGTGGTGTCCGGCACCATCACGACCTAAATAGATTTTGGGTCGTGACATCGTGAGTGAATGGGTTTCTGGATTTTGTGACTTTTGTCGAGTTTCGAGACGTGGGACTGGGGAGGTAGGGGGTGGGGTTGAGTCGATTTCGAATTTTGGGCTATATTTTAGTAGTTTTCTTGTGAAATTGGTTCTTTTAGCCTATATTGATTATCTCGTACTGTTTGTGGCTAGATTCGAGGCATTTGGAGGACGATTCGAGAGGCAAGGGCATTTCGGAATAAAATTCTACGTAGTTGAGGTAAGTAACAGTCTTAAATCTGGTTTTGAGGGTATGAAACCCAAAATTGGCATGATGTGATCAATTGGAGGTGAAGAACATGCTAGGTGACAGGCGTGTGAGTGTGCACCGTGAGGGATTGTGACCTGGTCCGTCCCGCGAGACTATAAAGTTGAATAGCCCATTGATATTACCTGTTTTTCCTTGTCTTTTAGCAATTTGACCGTCGTTCATGTTAGAAACCATGCTTAGGCTATATGATATCAATGTTGGGAACCGAAACGGTCATATACTTGTTGAATTGACTACTAATATCTGTTTTGTACTCAGTCACCGTCTTACTTGTGTATCATATCTTTGATCTCTCTCATTTCTTGTTAATACTTGTTATATTCACTGTTTGGGCTGAATATTATGATTTCTATGAGCCCGAGGGGCTGGAAAGGTTAGTGACTGAGATAGGGCATGAGTGCCGAGTTGTTAGTTATGTGAGGTATATGGATCGGGTTGCACGCCGCACTAAGCCTTCGGGATATATATATATATATATATATATATTATGGATCGGGTTGCATGCCGCAACAAGCCTTCGGGATATATATATATATATATATATATATATATATATTATGGATCGGGTTGCACGCCGCAACAAGCCTTCGGGATACTTATATATATCATGGATCGGGTTGCACGCCGCAACAAGATTGGATCGGGTTGCATGCCACAACAATATAGCACTTGGGATGAAAGAGACCCTCCGGAGTCTATACACCCTCAGTGAGCGCAGGTACCTATTGAGGGCTGAGAGTCGAGTGTGTGAGTTGTTGAAATGAGTTGAGTGATTGTTGCCTTGAGAGGTTGTACTTGTTTTTAATTATTGTTGCACTTGGTTGTTATTTGTTGTTGTTGTGAAATTTCTGGAAGATTTATATCTGGTTTTACTTGAGCTCGAACTGATTTGAATTAAACTGCCGGATTTGAAAGCATGTTCACTTTTTACTGAAAACTTCTTAAATGAACTGTATTATCATAGCTCGTCATTGCTTCTCAGTTCCTTATTAAATTATGTTACTTGCTAAGTTAGTTGTACTCATGCTGTACCTTGCACTTTATGTGCAGATCCAGGTGTGCACGGTTCCGGCAGTCGCTGAGTTCGTGCGTGAGCTAATTATCGGAGACTTACGAGGTAGCTGTCGGCATCCCCAGTCCTTGTTTCTCCTTTCTTATTATCTTTTCTTTCTTTTATTTTCATTTGGCACAGATTGTAGTAGACTCTGTTTCTAAACTAGTTGTTAGATGCTCATGGCTTAGTGACAGCCCGATGTCGGGATATTATTCCGCACTTGTGTTTTGGGTTTTATCCTGTTGTTATGTAAACCTTCAGTTAATTTAATTGCTTTAACCCATTTCTATCATATATTGAAAGCATATTGATAAAGTCTGCTTGTCTAGTTCCACGATAAGCGCCATCACGACAGGTGAGGTATGTGGGTCGTGACATCTGCCTATATATATGTTGCCCCTTGTGGCTTTGTAACTATTGAGTTGATTTTGTATTTCTCAATTATATACTATTCCAATACAGGGGCGGTAATTCCCCAAATCAGGTAAAGCAATTGCTTTAGGCCCCATATTTGTGGGAGCCTCATTTTTGTTATACATAATAATCTATATTTAAGTAAAAAAGAAAAGTTATGAGAAGTAAAAATGTTTGATTTCGTTCTTTACAAAAAAGAATAATTTGCAACTGCTATGATTTATGTCAAGAAAATTGCATTTGAAATAAATTTTGAACCCGAATTTCGTAAGAAATATGTGATATATAGGAAGAAACAATTTGATGAGAATGTTTCTAATGACATCTCATAATCTCTCGAAAAGTCTTTTAGAGTTGATTACTTTTTATACATAGTAGACACGGCTATTTTTTCACTTCAAAATATATTTGAACAATTTGAAACATATGAAAATATTTTTGATTTTCTATTGTGAGCATGTGATTTTTACTCGCCGTATCGTTTTATAAAAATCCCAATAAATCAATTGATTTTATGAATATTGATTGATTTTTCAGTAATTAATT
>ML308246.1:0-14673 GCA_005239505.1 Nicotiana paniculata
TCCGTACCAAGGCGTCCGGCCTTGACTATTGCAGGCAATAATACAGGCACAACTGGCGGATTTAAAAGTTTAATTTCCATAAAATTCCAAAAAATCTAACTTGATCATTTCGAAGCATTGGTTATGAATCCTTGGGTTTTATTTGATGTCCTGGACAAATATCATGCGATTCGGTACCGACTACGTACCAAGACGTACGGCCTGGACTATGGCAGACGATAATACATGCATGACATGCGGAATTCCAGTTTAATTGACATAAAATTCCAAAAAATGTAACTTGATCATTTCTAAGCATTGGTTATGGTTCCCTGGTCGTATTTGATGTCCCGAAAAAATATCATGCGATCCGGTACCGGTTTCGTACCAAGGCCTATGGCCTGGACCATGGCAGGCGATAATACATGCACTTCTGGCAGAATGCCAGTTTAATTGCCATAAGATGCCAAAAAATGTAANATACCAAGGCATCCGGACTGGACCATGGCAGGCGATAATACAGGCACGACTAGCGGAATTCCAGTTTAAATTTCATAAAATGCTAAAAAATGTAACTTTATAATTTTGAAGCGTTGGTTATGGTTCCTTGGGTCGTATTGATGTCCCGTACAAATATTATGCGATCTGGTACCAGCTCCGTACCAAGGCGCCTGGACCATGGCAGGCGATAATACAGGCACAACTGGCGGAATTCCAATTTAATTGCCATAAACTGTCAAAAAATGTAACTTGATCATTTCTAAGCGTTGGTTATGGTTCTTTGGGTCGTATTTGATGTCCCGAAAAAATATCATGCGATTCCGTACCAAGGCCTATGGCCTGGACCATGGCAGGCGATAATACATGCACTTCTGGCAGAATGCCAGTTTAATTGCCATAAGATGCCAAAAAATGTAACTTGATCATTTAGAAGCGTTAGTTATGGTTACTTGGGCCGTATTTGATGTCCCGTACAAATATCATGCTATCCGATACCGGCTCCGTACCAAGGCGTCTGGCCTGGACCATGGCAGGCGATAATACAGGCACGACTGGCGGAATTCCAGTTTAATTACCAAAAAATGTAACTTGATCATTTTGAAGCATTGTTTATGGTTCCTTGGGTCATATACAATTTCCCAGAAAAATATCATACGATCCGGTAACTGCTCCGTACCAAGGCGTCCGCCCTGGACCATGGCAGGCGATAATACACGCACGATGGGCGGAATTCCAGTTTAATTGCCATAAAATGCCAAAAAATGTAACTTGATTATTTTGAAGCGTTGGTTATGGTTCCTTGGGTTGTATTAGATGTCCCAGACAAATATCATACGATCTGGTACCGGCTCCGTGCCAAGGCGTCAGACCTGCACCATGGTAGGCGATAATACATGCACGACTTGCGAAATTCCAGTTTAATTGACATAAAATGCCAAAAAATGTAACTTGATCATTTCGAACCGTGGTTTATGGTTTCTAGGGTCGTATTTGATGTCCCGAAAAAATATCATGCGATCCGGTACGGGCTCCATACCAAGGTGTCCGGCCTGGACCATTGCAGGCGATAATACAGGCACGACTTGCGGAATTCCAGTTTAAATTCCAAAAAATGTAACCTGATCATTTCTAAGCATTTTTATGGTTCCTTGGGTCGTATATGATGACTTAAAAAAATATCATACGATCCGGTAACGGCTCCGTACCAAGGCGTCCGGCCTAGACCATGGTAGGTGATAATATAGGCACGACTAGCAAAATTCCATTTTAATTGCAATAAAATTCCAAAAAATGTAACTTGATCATTTCAAAGGTTTTGTTATGGTTTCGTGGTTAGTATTTGATGTCCCGGAAAAATATCATGCGATCCCGTACCGGCTCCGTACCAAGGCGTCAGCCTGGACCGTGGCAGGCGATAATACAAGCACTTCTGGCAGAATGCCAGTTTAATTGCCATAAAATTCCAAAAAATGTAACTTGATCATTTAGAAGCGTTAGTTATGGTTACTTGGGCCGTATTTGATGTCCCGGACAAATATCATGCTATCTGATACCGGCTCCGTACCAAGGCGTCCGGCCTGGGCTATGGTAGGCGGTAATACAGGCACGACTGGCGGAATTCCACTTTAATTGCAATAAAATGCCAAAAAATGTAACGTGATAATTTCGAAGCGTTGATTATGGTTCCTTGGGTTGTATTTGATGTCCCGTACAAATATCATGCGATCCGTTACCAGCTCCGTACCAAGGCGTCCGGCCTGGACCGTGGCAGGCGATAATACAAGCACTTCTGGCAGAATGCTAGTTTAATTGCCATAAAATTCCAAAAAATGTAACTTGATCATTTAGAAGCGTTAGTTATGGTTACTTGGGCCGTATTTGATGTCCCGGACAAATATCATGCTATCTGATACCGGCTCCGTACCAAGGCGTCCGGCCTGGACTATGGCAGGTGATAATACAGGCACAACTGGCGGAATTCCAATTTAATTGCCATAAACTGCCAAAAAATGTAACTTGATCATTTCGAAGCATTGGCTATGGTTCCTTGGGTCGTATTTGATGTCACGGAAAAATATCATGGGATCTGGTATCGGCTCCGTACTAAGGCATCCGGCCCAGACTATGGCAGACGATAATAGAGGCACGACTTGCAGAATTCCAGTTTCATTGACATAAAATGCCAAAAAATATAACTTGATCATTTCGAAGCGTTGGTTATGGTTCCTTGGGTCGTATTTGATGTCCCGGATAAATATCATGCTATCCGATACTGGCTCCGTACCAAGGCGTCTGGCCTGTCCCATGGCAGGCGATAATACAGGCACAACTGGCGGAATTCCAGTTTAATTACCAAAAAGTGCCAAAAACGTAACTTGATCATTTCGAAGCGTTGGTTATGGTTCCTTGGGTCGTATTAGATGTCCCAGACAAATATCATACGATTCGGTACCGGCTCCGTGCCAAGGCGTCCGGCCTGGACCATGGCAGGCGATAATACATGCACGACTTGCGGAATTCTAGTTTAATTGCCATAAAATGCTAAAAAATATAACTTGATCATTTAGAAGCATTGGTTATGGTTCCTTGGGTCGTATTAGATGTCCCAGACAAATATCATACGATTCGGTACCGGCTCCGTGCCAAGGCGTCCGGCCTGGACCATGGCAGGCGATAATACATGCACGACTTGCGGAATTCCAGTTTAATTGACATAAAATGCCAAAAAATGTAACTTGATCATTTCGAAGCATTTTTTATGGTTCCTAAGGTCGTATATGATGTCCCAAAAAAATATCATGCGATCCGGTACCGGCTCCATAGAAAGACGCCCGGCCTGGACCATGGCAGGGGATAATACAGGCACGACTTGCGGAATTCCAGTTTATATTCCAAAAAATGTAACTTGATTATTTCGAAGCATTTTTTATGGTTCCTTGGGTCGTATATGATGTCCCAGAAAAATATCATATGATTCGGTAACGGCTCCGTACCAAGGCGTCCGTCCTGGACCATGGTAGATGATAATAAAGGCACGACTAGCAAAATTCCATTTTAATTGCCATAAAATACCAAAAAATGTAACTTGATTATTTCGAAGCATTTTTTATGGTTCCTTGGGTCGTATATGATGTCCCAGAAAAATATCATATGATTCGGTAACGGCTCCGTACCAAGGCGTCCGGCCTGGACCATGGTAGATGATAATAAAGGCACGACTAGCAAAATTCCATTTTAATTGCCATAAAATACCAAAAAATGTAACTTGATCATTTCAAAGGTTTGGTTATGTTTTCGTGGTAAATATCATGCGATCCGGTACCGTCCCCGTACCAAGGCGTCCAGCCTGGACCGTGGCAGGCGATAATACAGGCACTTCTGGCAGAATGCCAGTTTAATTGCCATAAAATTCCAAAAAATGTAACTTGATCATTTAGAAGCGTTAGTTATGGTTACTTGGGCCGTATTTGATGTCCNAGGCACAACTGGCGGAATTCCAGTTTAATTACCAAAAAATGCCAAAAAGGTTACTTGATCATTTTGAAGCGTTGGTTATGGTTCCTTGGGTCGTATTAGATGTCTCAGATAAATATCATACGATCCGGTACCGGCTCCGTGCCAAGGGGTCCGGCCTGATCCATGGCAGGCGATAATACATGCACGACTTGCGGAATTCTAGTTTAATTGCCATAAAATGCTAAAAAATGTAACTTGATCNTGATACCGGCTCCGTACAAGGCGTCCGGCCTGGACCATGGCAGGCGATAATACAGGCACGACTGGCGGAATTCCAGTTTTATTGCAATAAAATGCCAAAAAATGTAACTTGATAATTTTGAAGCATTCATTTTGGTTCCTTGGGTCGTATTTGATGTCCCGTAAAAATATCATGCGATCCGGTACCAGCTCCGTACCAAGGCGTCCGGCCTGGACCATGGGAGGCGATAATACATGCACGACTTGCGGAATTCCAATTTAATTGACATAAAATGCCAAAAAATGTAACTTGATCATTTAGAAGCGTTGGTTATGGTTCCTTGGGTCGTATTATATGTACCAGAAAAATATCATACGATACGGTACCGGCTCCGTGCCAAGGCGTCCGGCCTGGACCATGGGAGGCGATAATACATGCACGACTTGCGGAATTCCAATTTAATTGACATAAAATGCCAAAAAATGTAACTTGATCATTTTGAAGCATTTTTTATGGTTCCTAAGGTCGAATTTGATGTCCCGAAAAAATATCATGCGATCCGGTACCGGCTCCATACCAAGACGTCCGGCCTGGACCATGGCAGGCGATAATACAGGCACGACTTGCGGAATTCCAGTTTAAATTCCAACAAATGTAACTTGATCATTTCGAAGAATTTTTTATGGTTCCTTGGGTCGTATATGATGTCCAAGAAAAATATCATACGATCCGGTAACGGCTCCGTACCAAGGCGTCCGGCCTGGACCATGGTAGGTGATAATATAGGTACGACTAGCAAAATTCCATTTTAATTGCCAAAAAATACCAAAAAATGTAACTAGATCATTTCAAAGGTTTGGTTATGGTTTCGTGGATAGTATTTATTGTCCCGGACAGATATCACGTGATCCGGTACCGGCTCCGTACCAAGGCGTCCGACCTGGACCGTGGCAGGCGATAATACAGGCACTTCCGGCAGAATGCGAGTTTAATTGCCATAAAATTCACAAAAATGTAACTTGATCATTTAGAAGCGTTAGTTATGGTTACTTGGGCCGTATTTGATGTCCCGGACAAATATCATGCTATCTGATACCGGCTCCGTACCAAGGCGTCCGGCCTGGACTATGGTAGGCGATAATACTGGCACGACTGGCGGAATTCCACTTTAATTGCATTAAAATGCCAAAAAATGTAACTTGATAATTTCGAAGAGTTGATTATGGTTCCTTGGGTCGTATTTGATGTCCTGGAAAAATATCATGGGATCTGGTACCGGCTCCATACCAAGGCATCCCGCCCAGACTATGGAAGACGATAATACAGGCACGACTTGCGGAATTTCAGTTTAATTGACATAAAATGCCAAAAAATGTAACTTGATCATTTTGAAGTGTTGGTTATGGTTCCTTGGGTCGTATTTGATGTCCCATAAAAATATCATGCGATTCGGTACCGGTTCCGTACCAAGTTCTATGGCCTGGACCATGGCAGGCGATAATACAGGCACTCCTGGCAGAATGCCAGTTTAATTGCCATAAGATGCCAAAAAAAGTAACTTGATCATTTAGAAGCGTTAGTTATGGTTACTTGTGCCGTATTTGATGTCCCGTACAAATATCATGCTATCCGATACTGGCTCCGGACCAAGGCGTCTGGCCTGGACCATGGCAAGCGATAATACAGGCACGACTGGCGAAATTCCAGTTTAATTACCAAAAAAAGTAACTTGATCATTTCGAAGCGTTATTTATGGTTCCTTGGGTCGTATATGATGTCCCAGAAAAATATCATACGATTCGGTAATGGCTCCGTACCAAGGCGCCCGACCTGGACCTTGGCAGGCGATAATACACGCAGGATTGGAAGAATTCCAGTTTAATTGCCATAAAATGCCAAAAAATGTAACTTGATCATTTAGAAGCGGTGGTTATTGTTACTTGGGTCGTATTAGATGTCTCAGACAAATATCATACGATCCGGTACCGGCTCCGTGCCAAGGCGTCCGGCCTGGTCCATGGCAGGCGATAATACATGCACGACTTGCGGAATTCCAGTTTAATTGCCATAAAATGCCAAAAATGTAACTTGATCATTTCGAAGCGTTGGTTATGGTTCCTTGGGTCGTATTTGATGTCCCGAATAAATATCATGCTATTCGGTACTGGCTTTGTACCAAGGCGTATGGCTTGGACTATGGCAGACTATATTACATGCACGACTTGCGGAATTCCAGTTTAATTGACATAAAATGCCAAAAAATATAACTTGATCATATTGAAGCGTTGGTTATGGTGCCTAGGGTCGTATTTGATGTCCCGAAAAAATATCATGCGATCCGGTACCGGCTCCGTAGGAAGGCCTCCGGCCTGGACCATGGAAGGCGATAATACAGGCACGACTGGCATAATTCCAATTTAATTGCCATAAAATGCAAAAAATGTAACTTGATCATTTCGAAGCGTTGGTTATGGTTCCTTTGGTCGTATTTGATGTCCCAGAAAAATATCATGTGATCCGTCACCGGCTTGGACCATGGCAGGTGATAATATAGGGACGATTGACGGAATTCCAATTTAATTGCCATATAATGCCAAAAAATGTAACTTGATCATTTCGAAGCGTTGGTTATGGTTCCTTTGATTGTATTTAATGTCCCGAAAAAATATCTTGCACTCCGGTACCAGCTCCGTACCAAGGCGTCCAGCCTGGACCATGGCCGGCGATAATACAGGCACAACGAGCGGAATTCCAGTTTAATTGCCATAAAAGGCCAAAAAATGTAACTTGATCATTTCGAAGCGTTGGTTATGGTTCCTTGGGTCGTATTTGATGTCCCNACAGGCACGACTTGCGGAATTCAAGTTTAATTGCCATAAAATGCCAAAAAATGTAACTTTGTCATTTCGAAGCGTTTGTTATGGTTCCTTGGGTCGTATTTAATTTCCCGAAAAAATATCATGCGATCCGGTACTGGATCAGTACCAAGGCCTCCGGCCTGGACCATGACAGGCGATAATACGAGCATGACTAGCAGAATTCCAATTTAATTGCCATAAAATGCCAAAAATGTAAACTGATCATTCCGAAGCGTTGGTTATGGTTCCTTGGGTCGTATTTGATATCACGGACAAATATCATGCGATCCGGTACCGGCTCCGTACCAAGGCGTCCGGCCTGGACCATGGCAGGCGATAATACAGGCACTTCTAGTAGAATGCCAGTTTAATTGCCATAAAATTCAAAAAAATGTAACTTGATCATTTTGAAACGTTAGTTATGGTTCCTTCGGTCGTATTTGATGTCCCAGACAAATATCATGCTATCCGATATCGGCTCCGTACCAAGGCGTCCGGCCTAGACCATGGCAGGCGGTAATACAGGCACGACTGCCGAAGTTCCAATTTAATTGCCATAAAATGCCAAAAAATGTAACTTGATCATTTTGAAGCGTTTCCCATGGTTTCTTGGGTCGTATTTGATATCCCGGACAAATATCATGTGATTTGGTATCGGCTCCGTACCAAGGCGTCCGGCCTAGACTATGGGAGGCGATAATACAGGCACGACTTGCGGAATTCCAGTTTAATTGACATAAAATGCGAAAAAATATAACTTGATCATTTAGAAGTGTTGGCTATGGTTCATTGGGTCGTATTTTATGTCCCGGACAAATAGTATGCTATCCAATACCAGCTCCGTACCAAGACGTCCGACGTTGATCATGGCAGGCGATAATACATGCACGATTGGTGGAATTAGAGTTTAATTGCCATAAAATGCCAAAAAATTTAAGTTGATCATTTCGAAGCGTTGATTATGGTTCCTTGGGTCGTATGATGTCTCGGACAAATATCATGCGATACGGTACCGGCTCCATAGGCGTCCGGCCTGGACCACGGCAGGCGATAATACAAGCACGACTAGCGGAATTCCAGTTTAATTGCCATAAAATGCCAAAAAATGTAAATTGATCATTTTGAAGCATTGGTTATGGTTCCTTGGGTCATATTTGATGTCCCATAAAATCATGCGATCCGGTACCGGCTCCGTACCAAGGCGTTCTGCCTGGACCATGGCAGGCGATAATATAGGCACGACTAGCAAAATTCAATTTTAATTGCCATAAAATGCAAAAAGAATGTAAGTTCATCATTTTGAAGCCTTATTTATGGTTCCTTGGATCGTATTTGATGTCCCGAAAAATATCATGTGATATGGTACCGGCTCCCTACCAAGGCGTCCGGCCTGGACCATAGTAGGGAATAATACAGGCATGACTGGCGGAATTCCATTTTAATCGCCATAAATTGCCAAAAAATGTAACTTGATCATTTCGAAGCGTTGGTTATGGTTCCTTGGGTTGTATTTTATTTCCCGGAAAAATATCATGCAATCTGGTACCAGCTCCGTACCAATGCGTCCTGCCTGGACCATGGCAGGCGATAATATAGGCACGACTAACGAAATTCTATTTTAATTGCCATAAAATGCCAAAAAATGTAACTTGATCATTTCAAAGCGTTGGTTATAGTTTCGTGGGTCGTATTTGATGTCCCGTAAAAATATTCGGTACCAGCTCCATACCAAGGCGCCCGGCCTGGACCATGGCAGGAGATAATACAGGCACAACTAGCAGAATTCCAATTTAATTGCCATAAACAACCAAAACATTTAACTTGATCATTTCGAATCATTGTCTATGGTTCCTTAGGTCGTATTTGATGTCCCGGACAAATGTTATGGGATATGGTACCGGCTCCGTACCAAGGCGTCCGACCTAGATTATGGTAGGCGATAAGACAGGCACGACTTGCGGAATTTGAATTTTAAAATACCAAAAAATGTAACTTGATCATTTCGAAGTGGTGGTTATGGTTCCTTGGGTCGTATTTGATGTCCCGGAAAAATATCATGCGATCCGGTACGAGCTCCGTGCCAAGGCCTCTGGCCTGGACCATGGCAGGCGATAATACAGGCACGACTTGCGGAATCCTAGTTTAATTGCCATAAAATGCCAAAAAATGTAAATAGATCATTTAGAAGAATTGGTTATGGTTCCTTGGTTCGTATTAGATGTCCCGGACAAATATCATGTGATCCGGTACCGGCTCTGTGCCATGGCATCCGGCCTGGACCATGGCAGGGGATAATACAGGCATGACTGGCGGAATTCCAGTTTAATCACCAAAAAATGTAACTTGATCATTTCGAAGCGTTGTTTATGGTTCCTTGGGCTGTATGTGATGTCCCAGAAAAATATTATACGATCCGGTACCGGCTCCGTACCAAGGCGTCCAGCCTGGACCATGGCAGGCGATAATACACGCACGATTGGCGGAATTCCAGTTTAATCACCAAAAAATGTAACTTGATCATTTCGAAGCGTTGGTTATGGTTCCTTGGGTCGTATTTGATGTCCCGAACAAATATCATGCGATCCAGTACCGGCTTTGTACCAAGGCGTCCAGACTGGACTATGGCAGGCGATAATAAATGCAGGACTTGCGGAATTCCAGTTTAATTGCCATAAAACGCCAAAAAATGTAAATTGATCATTTCAAAGCGTTGGTTATGGTTCCTTGGGTCGTATTTGATGTCCCGGAAAAATATCATGCGATCCGGTACGGGCTCCGTACTAAGGCCTCCGGCCTGGACCATGGCAGGCGATAATTCGGGCACGACTGGCGGAATTCCAGTTTAATTGACATAAAATGCCAAAATGTTACTTGATCATTTCGAAGCGTTGGTTATGGTTCCTTGGGTCGTATTTGATGTCAAGGAAAAATATCATGCGATCCGGTACCGGCTCCCTACTAAGGCCTCTGGTTTGGACCATGGCAGGTGATAATACGGGCACGACTGGCGAAATTCAAGTTTAATAGCCATAAAATGCCAAAAATGTAACTTGATCATTTCGAAGCGTTGGTTATGGTTTCTTGCATCGTATTTGATGTCCCGAAAAAATATCATGCGATCAGGTACCGGCTCCGTACAAGGCCTCTGGCCTGGACCATGACAGGCGATAATAAAGGCACGACTTGCGGAATTCCAATTTAATGTCCATAAAATTCCAAAAATGTCTTGATCATTTCGAAGTGTTGGTTATGCTTCCTTGGGTCGTATTTAATGTCCCAGAAAAATATCATGCGATCCGGTACCGGCTCTGTACCAAGGCGTCCAACCTGGACCATGGAAGGCGATAATACAGGCACGACTGGCGCAATTCCAGTTTAATTGCCATAAAATGCCAAAAAATGTAACTTGATGATTTTGAAGCGTTTGTTATGGTTCCTTGGGTCGTATTTGATGTCCCGGACAACTTTAGTGTGATCAAGTATCGGCTCCGTACCAAGGCGTCCGGCCTGGACCATGGCAGACGATAATACAGGCACGACTGGTGGAATTCCAGTTTAATTTCCATAAAGTGCCAAAAAATGTAACTTGATAATTTTGAAGCGTTGGTTATGGTTCCTTGGGTCGTATTTGATTTCCTGAACAAATATCATGCGATCCAGTACCGGCTTTTTACCAAGGCGTCCGGCCTGGACTATGGCAGGCGATAATACATGCACGACTTGCGGAATTCTAGTTTAATTGACATAAAATGCCAGAAAATGAAACTTGATCATTTCGAAGTGTTTGTTATGGTTCCTTGGGTCGTATCTGATGTCCCGGTCAAATATCATGCGATCTGGTAACGACTACATACCAAGGCCTCCGGCCTGGACCATGGCAGGCGATAATACGGGCACGACTAGCGAAATTCCAGTTAATTGCAATAAAATGCCAGAAAAGGCAATTTAATCATTTTGAATCGTTGGTTATGGTTCCGTGGGCCGTATTTGATGTCCTAGAGAAATATCATGCGATCCGGTATCGGCTCTGTACCAAGGCGCCGGGCCTGGACCATGGTAGGCGATAATAGAGGCACGACTGTCATAATTCTAGTTTAATTTCCATAAAATGCCAAAAAATATAACTTGATCATTTCGAAGCGTTGGTGATGGTTCATTGGGTCATATTTAATATCCCGGACGAATATCATGCGACCGCTACTGGCTCCATACCTAGCCGTTTGGCCTGGACCACGGCAGACGATAATACAAGCATAACTGTCGGAGTTCCAGTTTAATTGCCATAAAATGCTAAAAAATGTAACTTGATCATTTCAAAGTGTTGGTTATGGTTCTGTGGGTCGTATTTGATGTCCGGAAAAATATCATGAGATCCAGTACCGGCTCCGTACCCAGGCGTCCGGCCTAGACCATGGCAGGCGATAAAATAGGCACGACTTGCGAAATTCCAGTTTAATTACCATAAAATGCCAAAACATGTAACTTGCTCATTTTGAAACGTTGGTTATGGTTCCTTGGGTCATATGTGATATCCCAGACAAATATCATGTGATCCGGTACTGGCTCCGTACCAAAGGGTCCGTCCTGGACCATGGCAGGCGATAATACATACACGACTGACGGAATTCCAATTTAATTGCCATAAAATGCAAATGTAACTTGATAATTTCGAAGCGTTGGTTATAGTTCCTTCGGTCATATTTGATGTCCCGAAAAAAAAATATGAGATCCGGTACCTGCTCCGTACCAAGGCGTCCGGCCTGGGCCATGGAAGGCGTTAATAAAAGCCCGACTGGCGGAGTTCCAGTTTAATTGCCATAAAATGCCAAAAAATGTAACTTGATCATTTCGAAGCATTGGTTATGGTTCCTTGGATCGTATTAAATGTCCCGGAAAAATATCATGATATCCGGTACCAGCTCTGTACCAAGGCATCCGGCCTGGACCATGGCAGGCGATAATACAGGCATGACTGGCGGATTTCTAGTTTAATAGCCATAAAATTCAAAAAAATGTAACTTGATCATTTCGAAGCATTGGTTCTGGTTCCTTGGGTCATATTTGATGTCCTGAAAAAATATCATGCGATCCGGTACCGGCTCCGTACCAAGGCCTCTGGCCTGGACCATGGCAGGCGATAATGCAGGCATGACTGGCGGAATTCCAATTTAATTGCCATAAAATTCCAACAAATGTAACTTGATAATTTCGAAGTGTTGGTTATGGTTCCTTCGGTTGTATTTAATCTCCCGGAGAAATATCATGTGATCCGGTACTGGCTCCGTACCAAGGCGTCCAGCCTGGACCATGGTAGGCGCTAATACAGGCACGACTAGCACAATTCAAGTTTAATTGCCATAAAGTGCCAAGAAATGTAACTTCATCATTTTGAAGCATTTGTTATGGTTCCTTGTGTCTTATTTGATGTCCCGGAAAAATATCATGTGATCCAGTACCGAATCCGTACCAAGGCGTCCGGCCTGGACCATGGCAGACGATAATACAGGCACGACTTGCAGAATTCCAGTTTAATTGCCATAAAATGCCAAAAAGTGTAACTTGATCATTTCGAAGAGTTGGTTATGGTTCCTTGGGTTTTATTTGATGTCCCGAAAAAATACCATGCGATCAGTTACCTGCTCCACACCAAGGCGTCTGGCCTAGACCATGGATGGCGATAATGTAGGCATGACTTACGGAATTCTAGTTTAATTGCCATAAAATGCCAAAAAGTGTAACTTGATCATTTCGAATCATTGGTTATGGTTCCTTGGGACGTATTTGATGTCCCGGACAAATATAATGTTATCGGATACCGGCTCCATTCCAAGGCGTCCGACCTGGACCATGGCAAGCAATAATACATGCACGACATGCGGAATTCCAGTTTAATTGCCATAAAATGCCAAAACATGTAACTTGATCATTTCGAAGCGTTTGTTATGGTTCCTTGGGTCGTATTTAATATCCCGAAAAAATATCACGTGATCCGGTACCGGCTCCATACCGAGGCCTGGACCATGGCAGGCGAATACGAGCACGACTGGCGGAATTCCAGTTGAATTGCCATAAAATGCCAAAACATGTAACTTGATCATTTCGAAGCATTGGTTATGGTTCATTGGGACGTATTTGATGTCCAGGACAAATATCATGTGACCCGGTACCAGCTCCGTAGCAAGGAGTCCGGCCTGGACCATCGCAGGCGATAATACAGGCACCACTGGCGGAATTCAAATTTAATTGCCATAAAATGCCAAAAAATATAACTTGATGATTTCGAAGCATTGATTATGGTACCTTGGGTCGTATTTAATGTCCCAGACAAATACCATGTGATCCGGTACCGGCCCCGTACCAAGGCGTCCGGCCTGGACCATGGCAGGCGATAATACAGGCACAACTGGCGCAATTCCAGTTTAATTGCCATAAAATGCCAAACAATGTAACTTGATCATTTCGAGGCATTGCTTATCGTTCCTTGGGTTATATTTAATGTCCCGGAAAAATATCATGCGACCCGGTACCGGCTCCATACCAAGGCGTCCGGCCTGGACCATGGCAGCCGCTAATACAGGCACAACTGGTGGAATTCCAGTTTAATTGCGATAAAAGGCCAAAATTGTAACTTGATCATTTCAAAGCGTTGTTTATGGTTCCTTGGGTCATATTTGATATCCCAGACAAATATCATGTGATCCAGTACCGGCTCCATACCAAGGCGTCCGGCCTGGACCATGGCAGGCGATAATACATGCACGACTAACGGAATTCAAATTTAATTAACATAAAATGCCAAAATTGTAACTTGAACATTTCGAAGCGTTTGCTATGGTACTTTGGGTCGTATTTGATGTCCCGGACAAATATCATGTGATCCGGTACCGGCTCCGTACCAAGGTGTTCGACCTGGACCATGGCAGACGATAATACAGGCACGACTTGCAGAATTCCAGTTTAATTGCCATAAAATGCCAAAAAATGTAACTTGATCATTTCGAAGTTTTGGTTACGGTTCCTTGGGTCGTATTTGATTTCCCAAAAAAATATCATGTGATCCGTTAACGACTTTGTACCAAGGCGTCCGCCCTGGACTATGGCAGGCGATAATACATGCACGACTTGCGGAATTCCATTTTAATTTACATAAAATGACAAAAATGTAACTTAAACATTTCAAAGCGTTGGTTATGGTTCCTTGGGTCGTATTTGATGTCCAGGAAAAATATCATGTGATCCGGTACCGGCTCCGTACCAAGACCTCTGGCCTGGACCATGGCAGGTGATATACGGGCACGACTGGCGAAATTTAAGTTTAATAGCCATAAAATGCCAAAAATGTAACTTGATCATTTCGAAGCGTTGGTTATGGTTTCTTGGGTCGTATTTGATGTCCCGAAAAACTATCATGTGATCCGGTACCGGCTCCATACCAAGGCCTATGGCCTTGACCATGACAGGCGATAATACAGGCACGACTTGCAGAATTCCAATTTAATGTCCATAAAATTTCAAAAATGTCTTGATCATTTCGAAGTGTTGGTTATTCTTCCTTGGGTCGTATTTAATGTCCCGGACATATATCATGCGATCCGGTACCGGCTCCGTACCAAGGCGTCCAACCTGGACCATGGCAGG
>ML308247.1:0-21305 GCA_005239505.1 Nicotiana paniculata
CTTCTTGGATACTTCTGATAGTTTGATTAGTTTTCTCTATCAATCATGAACACTCTATCTGCCATAAATCTCTCTCAAGTAATTATGATAATTTACTAGACGCACTCTCTCAAGTTACTCTAGCTAGATTGCATTACAGTTCACTTTAGATTACACCCGAAGTATCGTTATCTCTAATCTAACTTCTAAACCCTCAGTTATGACTTTCGTCTATACTCCGGGATTGATGTTGTCCAAACAACTACCTAAATATGCACTCTCTCTCAAGTAGATACATACTAAATAGGCACAGCTAATTGAGGGCTCTTTCAATCAACTACAACAAGAACGTAGTTGAATAAATAGAGATTAATCAACCAATCAAAACTATATTAATAACACAATAAGTTTATCTCCCAACGGGTTCCACCAAAACCCTAGATTAAGAAATTTAGCTACTCATATTCATAAGAATCAATTCTAAAATAACTTGTATAATTAAACTACAAATTAATAAATAAGAGCTATAAAAATCAATGTTTGCTTCACTGAGTAGTAATCCACAGGTATTTCTTCACTTCAATGGCTTCCCTCTCCTTCAAGTTGTGTTTTTGGGTCTATTTATATGTTTGGAATAAACCCTAAACATGTAGGAGACTTCTATTCCAATCGAGAAACACTTAAACACTTCAAAAACTCGGATTTAACCGGAACAGGGGCCTGACGTTTGGGCCCTGGCGCCTGGATAACGCCAGGCTAAGGCAGGCGTTTGGGCGTTGTCGCCTGGCTAACGACAGGCAGGGTCAGGCGTTTGGGCTCTGGCGCCTGGCTAACGTCAGGCAGGGTCAAGCGTTTGGGCTCAAACTCCCGGCTATAGCCCGGTGCACTCCTCTTCGCCTCTTGAGCATATTTTCGATGTATTTGCATCCATTTAGCTCGGCTTCCATCTCCAATTCACCTACACATGAAATAGACTCTAATATGCACATAAAAAGTGTATTTTTATCATTAACGCATATAACATGTAGAGCATATAACATGTTAAATCATGAATTCTAGCCTCGCATCACGCCTGCTTTAGGACTTGCTTCGCCAGCTTTCTCCCTTTCACTATTCTCGAGCACACTTTCAACGTTTAAGTATCCCTTTTGCTATACTTTTATCTTCAATTCACTTACACATAAAATAGACTCCATTACACGTAAATAAAGTAAGCATGTAAAATGCAAGGCTCATAATGTACGGAATTATGGAATTATAGCCACACATCACACACTATAAGTTGGGATCCCTCTTAATGGAATAAGACCTCATAGGTCTCGAGAATTGTGGTCTTTTAATGTTTCTCATGGCTGACACCAGTTCCTGTGCACTGACGTTCAAATTATATTCAGATAAGCTGGGGTAAGAAAGATTCCGAGACCCCGACGTTTCTTTATCTTGAAGTGATATACTGTTTCGACCACGATCAGCCCCTCTGTAAATAGTGAACTTGTTTGCTGTTTGGAAATTTCTGCCACGACCTTCGGTCTGCTTGTAGGGCAAGAACCGGTCCCTCGAAGTCCGTCTATCCGCATCGTAGTCATCCTTTGATTTCTCTTTGCTCGTATCTCGTCCTTTGGCCGATGATGTAGAACTGACCTGGTCATCTTCGATCCTTATCTTTGACTTGTATCGGTTGTGAACATCTGCCCAAGTTGTTTCTTGAAACTCAAGCAGGCTCTCCTTTAGCATCTAGGAAGCGTCTGAACTTCTCAAATTTAATCCTTTGATGAATGCTCTCGTTGCCCACTCATCTGGGACGGCCGGGAGCAACATTATTTCTTTATGGAATCAGGTAACAAACTCTCATAATAATTCAGATTCTCCTTGTGCGATCCTGAATATGTCGGCCTTCCAGGCTTGCACCTTTCTGCGCCAACATGAGCTTTAATGAAAGAATATGCAAGCATCTCAAAGGAATCTATGGAATGATTGTGCAATAATGAATACCACGTTAGGGCTTCCCTCGCGAGAGTTCCACCAAATTTCTTTGCAACACATATTCAAATTCTTGAGGAGCTAAATCATGTCCTTTCACCACCCGTTGTGTAGGTAGTAATATTCTCCCCGTGGATCTAAAGTTCCATTATACTTTGGAATTTCAGGCATTTTGAACCGCTTCGGCATTAGTTCTGGTGTTGCAATCGGCTTGTATGGTAATTGATTATAATTCTTTGATTCAGGCCTTTCAATACTGGTGGTGCACCCGGGTTTTAATTCATGCGGGCGTTTACTTCCCTCATGAACCGTAAAATCTCATATTTGAACGAGTCATTCTTGTTGTTGAGACCGAATCTGCTCCCCCCAGCCCCATTGGAGCCGACTTCATCCCTTGGAGTGTTGTTGCCGACTCTCTATGTTGTTTGGTCTACGGGAACAACAAAAGGAATTGGATCTCGTCTATTTTCACTATTCGAGGCCCCCGATAGTGCTTGCTTCAATTCTGTCATCACTTGATCCTGCCGCGTGAGATGGCCTATAACGATTGCATGTTGCTCTTGCAGGACTCTCACAACATCTGCTACATGCTCCTTATCAGCATTATCTGGAGTGGTCTCTCGAACCTGCCGAGTGTACTGCCTGTCATGCACCGGCGTTGCGTCATTCCCCTCACTGTGGATGTCACTGATTGAGTCCTCGAAATGAGGCTGATCCCCTTGAATTTCAAGGTTGTGTGCATCGTTAGTAGTGTTATCTGTATTTTTTTCTGATTTTTTCTAAGACAAAATAATAAAAAAAAACGTTAGTATAAAAGGCAAGGATTAATTTAATTGCACGACTGTCTAGGCCCTATGGTAGGCGCCAAACTGTTTACCCGTAAATGGTACAGTTGAATTTACACATGGTTTCTAGACAAGTGAACTAATTTGATCCTGAAATAATATAATAATTGAAGAAATATATGATACTTAGCTTTAGAATGTGGACGAAACAACAGTAATAATAATTCAGTGAACACGATTTCCGGACACAACAATGATGAGATTAAAAAGCAAGAAAGTAAAATTGTATAAAGCTGTGTATAGTATATATTATATGTTTGCTAGAGAATTCATGTCATTTACAATGGTAATTGAGATCACTATTTATTGCTATGTCTACGGAAATAGGTCATAGGATCGTGTTCTCCTTTAATGTCAATTATGAGGGTCATTGATGAACATGTAACGGTAAACATAAATGCTCTCTGAAACAGACCGTCACTCTTAATGTTGCAGAATATTTCCTAGTAAATGCTACCAGGCGCAGAGCATTTAATACATCTTTATGAACGTTATCCTTTCCGGTGTTAAGCGGAGTGGCTGTGTTCGGTCCTCAATCATCCCTATCTTGGATTCCATGTGTCCTCCTTTTAGTCAACCACGTGTCATATCATATTTTACCCTATACATTAATAAGATCTCTTCTCAACGTTTTCAATCTTTTTATTCCAAATATTTAAATTCGCAATAGAAATAAAACTTTCTAAAATACTCAGTTTCTTATTTTAGCAATTTATACTCGTAGAGATTGCGTACCAAGAGACTAATAACATCAAAAGTAGAACAGTCAATACTACCTAGTTCAATAAATGTAAAATGTACTACCACTAGGCCATATTAAAAAGCTCTAAATGTTGTCCGAAATTCAACATTTTGACTAAAGAAAATTATCGCAAGAGAACTGAAAAGCACAAATGAACCAGAATTAGTGAACCAAATTAAATGACATGTCATGTCATTCGAGTTTTCTAGTCGAAGCATATTAAATGGCGTGATTAAAACAAATTGTAACCAGCCGACACGACTTTCTGGGCCATAAATTTAAGAACTAAAGTTCGATAAACTAACATTATATTTAAAGGCAATTACGTAATCAAATAACTTAAAAAGAAATTATAGGTAACTTTATATATTGAACATTTATTTATAACCTAGTATATATGGTAAATAACTTGCTTAAGTATAAGAGATTCAATCATATTAATAGTGCAGTTATTTAAATAGTGACTTTGGATTGTTAGAGAGAATGGTGGCAAAATAGTTAGAAGAATATACTAAAAAATAGGTTGCATAATAATTTTTTTAAAAACGGGTACAAATATAGATAAGATTCATATTATCCATTTGGAAAAGGAATAACCAATGGATATTCAAAATTGAGCATATTCAAGAAGTTATGGATAATATGCATATCCATATTATCCGTCAGTTAACTCTTTTTTATCCGTATTAAATATGGATTGAGTCGGACAATTTATCTATTTTTACATTATCCTTTTTCAATCCGACTTCGACCTAACCCGTCCGTTTTTCACCCCTAGTTAGAGTATATAACATAAATCCGAAACTTAAACATCTCAACCTCAACGAATCATAAATAGAAGTAAACCAAAGAAATGCAAGAATTAAAATATACAAACCATTTTGATTTGTCTGTTTGTTATATTGAATCACATATCATTATAGCAAATTATTTAAATTAGACTTCTCACCATTACTTTATTTATAATATCTTGGAGTACAGATCATTCTTATATTCTTGTTTTAGTCTGAAAAAAGTTCTGCTAAATGGTCTGTGGATTAATTTAAGGTTAATTACTGGTTGTCCATCTCTTAGGGTTTTTTTATTCCTTTAATATGCGAATCCTTTTAGGTAAGGCAAATGATAAGTGTTGTTTAACAATTATTAATCTTATCACTAAACATTTTCAATACTAATCATTATATAAAATCAAATAGAGGGACAAAAAGTGATATCACTTTGTTTAAGAATAACATAAATTCTTAATTTTTAAAATTATTTTGGGGCACTATGCTTTCATATTTTGGCTGGCTGATTAAGTCCTAAACTTGCCAGATAAATTGATCTGGAAAACACACCTAACAAATGCCCATAGCCACAAACAAAGTATGTAACATGTGGCTCTACTTGCCATTATGACATTTTGTGATTTGATTTTATTCTTTTTAATTCTTCTTATTTAGGTTCACAAAGAATCTAAAATACCGGCTAGGAGCGGCAAATGGGCGGGTCGGATCGGATATGGTTCGGGTTGAAACGGATAATGAAAAAACGGATAAATAATCTGGCCCTACTTATATTTAGTACGGATAAAAACGGATTAACCGACTGATAATATGGGTAACCATATTATCCATGACTTATTGCATATGATCACTTTTGGGAGAATTCTTAGTCTCCCTAACTTGAGGAACCCTAATTTGAGGCTTTACAAATGTAAAAGTTAGATCCATTGGTTATCCGTTTTCTAAATGAATAATATGCTTCTTATCCATATTTGATCCGTTTTTAAGAAGTTCATTATCTAATCCATTTTTTAGTGAATAATATAAGTGATTAATTTTTTCCTTTTAACCATTTTGCCGCACCTAATTCCAGCAATGTCTTTTAGTATGCTCCTATGTGTTCTTTGAGGCTTTGACCATATGTATATGAGAAAGAGAGGTAAAGATTTCTTGAGAATCTTCTGAAAACAGTCTTTTTATTTTTTTGGGATAGGGGTAAGATTTGCGTACCCAGACCTCACTTGGTGAGATTTTACTGCATGTTATTGTTAATACAATATAAATATTAACTTTGAACAAAATGTAAAGCTTTAACTGATCTACTACCTCACACTTGTATCCACATATTAGTTGAATTGTAATAATAAGGGAAAATTACATAGTATTACACTCTACAAAATTTTACTTAGTATATATATATATAATTGTTTTTAATTAATAGCCCAAATATATAATTTTCCCTAAAAATAGGCCACATACCTAAAGTCGGTTTAGATATAGGTTCGTGGAAAATGAAGTATACAAAAAGGGAAAAAGTAGAAACATACAAACTTATTCCTCCCCGATTCACGTAATTGATTTTTTTGCCATTTTTTTGTGATTCATAATATTTGATATTTTCAAATATAAGAAGGAATTAACTTTTTTTTTCTTTCTAAAGTTATCCATTTGAATAAAAGGCCTAAGAATATTTGTTATATTTTCAATTAACAAATTAAGATTAATACAGTAAATATTATTATTCACTAATTTTAAAATGTTGTTTATTAATATATGTGACAATAATAAAAAATCAATTAAAATACACCGAAAGGAGTACATAGTAATTTTACTAAACATTTTTTGTCTAAATGACGATTAAAATAACTAGGTTCAAAAAATAATGCACCGTGTACATAGCTAAGCAAAAGCCAATATTATTATACTCTATAACCGACTAGCCATTGTTTAAATGTACATTTGTCATGACTCATTTATACCTTCTATGCGTTACTGTCCAAGCACGTATCAATTGCATCATTCAACTTCCGCACCCAATTTAATAATAATAACTTCTTACTTTATTATAATGAGTTTAATAATGAATTTCGGCTATATATTTGTATCAGTGACGGATCCAAGTGGTGGTTAGCAGATTCAATTAAATTTACTTTACTAAAAAATAATATTGTGTATATGTATAAATTAAAATTAAAGATGTGTAAATTTTGTATAAATATTTATTTGAACTCACTTGACAACTGCTAATTTACGACTAAAGTTATATACTTTTAAGATTGAACTTGCTTGCACAAAATCCTGGGTCCGCTACTGATTTGCATCATTGAGACCATAATGTCACGCATTTTATGTACTGATAAGATTAAAAAGAAATTACACTATATAATTTAACTGATTATATTAGGTTATAATTTAATTTTTAACTCTGTCATATCAAACTTAATATGAGACGTCACTTATTATTATTCTCTCTCCGTTTTAATCTATGTGAATTCATTTGACTAGGCACGAAGTTTAAGAAAAAAGAGAAGATTTTTAAATTTATGATATAAAATGAGACACATATATTTTGTGTGGCTATAAATCTTGTATAAAAGTAAATAACGAAATATACTTTTTGTTAATCCTCGAGGGTGGAAGACTACCAAGTGTCACTCATGAGATATATAAAAGGACAACAACAAAGATTTTAAGGATCTTCTTAGGGTTTCACAAGCAAATACTAGTACGTTGTCTCAAGGTTTTCTTGTTTCTTCTTCTGGCAGACAATGTTGACTTGAGTAAGGAACAAAGTGAAAAAAGATTTACCGTTAAAGTTTTTTTACGTGAGGGATGAGACTTTTTCATTCTTATTTAAAGTTTTTTTTAAAAAAATACAAAAGTTTTGGGGGTGAATGCTTTCCTTTTTAATAAGTTAAATACGGCTTAAGTTAAATTGAACTCCAATACGAATATTAGACACCAAAAAAATAGTACTTCCGTCGGTTCATTTTTATTGATTCTTTTACCTCTTTTTTGTAGTTTCATAATTATATTTGATTTTTTCAAATATAAAAAATGAATTAATTTCTTTTTCCAAAGTTGTCCTAGGAGTATTTATTATATTTTTAATAAATAAATTAAAGTTAATATGATCAATTTAGATTTTTAAATGTGTGTGAGAATCACCAAAAATATTAATTAAAGTGAATCGAACGAAGTAATACATAAGATTCATTGTTAGGTACTTTGATATTAGGGTCTCGATGACTCATTGAAGTTTGAAGCCTTCTTTTTTACTCTTCACTCCATCTCCCAAAGATCAACGATAATTTAACTTAGCTCCACGTGACTTCAACTTATTCCCTTAACGATAATTTAGGTTAAAGGATATTAGGGCAGAATAATATTCAAATTGTTACTTCCTATAAATCATATGTTTTGAATGAAATTTGGATTCGATATTATTTTAAATATAATTTTCTTGGTAGAAATTATAGCAGTTGTAAATCCTTCTTCTTTATATTTGTTAAAGAAAGAAATCAAATTTTTTTCACTTTGTAGAACTCTTTTATAAATTTATACATAATTTATTAGGTGTAACATAAAATGAGGCCCCCATAAATAGAGGCCTAAACGGGTTACTTTACTTGCTTTATGAAAGGGCTGCCCCAAACTTCACTGTGTGCGATGTGTAAATTTTACTTAGGAATAGTGTAATTTAATAATAAAGAAGATTAAATTGATGACAATCCTTGGCGGTCATCGCTAATTACTATGGATAACAATAGCAATATGCCTAAAGCTACTAGAATCAAGGATGCTGGCTATGCTAATATCCATATAGTCATGATTTCAAGATAGATGAAGATATACGTAAAACGATTTCTCTAACTTCGAAAAAAAATTTCTGGAGCTTGAAGCCTTGAACTATACATTTTAAACTTGAGAAACAGTTCATGGAGTTTGAACAAATAAATATTTGAACTTCAATAAAAGATTTTGAAAATTTATTGTCTTAAAAGGGAGGATGTAACGACCTGGCTGGTCATTTTGAGTATTTTAACTTTGTTCCCCTATTTATTGCATACTCTATATTATATTGTGGTATGTGACTCGCCGGGGTGATTGATTTTGGTTTCGGGTGAGTTTCGGAGTTAATTGGGACACTTAGTCCCAAAGTTGGAAGCTTAAGTTGAAAGAGTTTACCGTAGTGAGTGGACCATTCAATTCGGAGGCTTCAAAGTATACCTGTCCGGCGTTCGGAGGCCTCGGAGTCACCCTCGGTCCTTTTTTTTTCTACTGCTTACTCTTTACTAGACAGTGATGTATTAGGGATATTTCAAAATATTCATGTAGAGCTTATGACTCAATCTCACCAAATTTTGGGAGTTATTGTCAGCGGTATTGTTGAGTTCTTTTATGATAGCTAGTTGGTTTAAATTTGAAGTTCTATAATTATTTTCGTTATTTCTCCATGCATGTTAGGCTTACCTAGTCCTAGAGACTAGGTGACATCACGGCATCCTACTGTGGGAGATTGGGGTCGTGACAAGTTGATATTAAATCCCTAGGTTCATAGGTGTTACGAGTCATAAGCATGTTTAGTAGAGTCTTGTGGATCGGTACAGAGACATCTGTACTTATCTTCGAGAGCCTATGGAACTGTTAGGAAACTTCACTTCTTTGATTCCTTATCGTGCTAATTTGTTGACTTCGAAATTCTGAATGCTTATCTTTCTACTCTCACACAAATGGTGAGGGCATGCAGCGCTGGGTCCGATGACCAGACACTTCCGCCCCCTGCTAGAGTCGCGAGAGACCGAGGCTGAGGTAGAGGCCAGGGAGGGGCATGTGCTACAACTAAAGCACCTGCCCGAACTGCGAAAGAGAAGCCACTAGTAGCTCCAGTTCGGGGGTAGGCACCCGAGGCGCCTGTTGCCACCCCTGCACTTCAGGAGACCCTGGCACAGTTCCTGAGCATGTTCGATACTCTAGCTCAGGCGAGGTTGATTTCACTTGCACCAGCCACATCTCAGGTTGGGGAAGAAGCTCATACTCCCGCGGCCCTCTCTGGCTGTGAGCCACCTCAACCCACCGTTGAGTTAATTGCCCAGACAAAATTGAATGTCGCGGATCAAGATTTGAAAGTTTGCCAATTGATGAATAAGGTTTTGAAAGATAGCCTATAGCATGTTTGGCCAAGCTCTTTCAAGGCCAACAATCCCTTTTCTCAAAAAAAGAAAATTCTTTTTTTCTGAATTTGAGGTGTTTCACAAAGGTTTTTTAGGGGAAAAATACTTTTGGTAAGAAGTAGAAGCAGTTTTTGAGAATCAGGAAAATATAGTTTCTTCCCAGAAGCAGAAGTAGAAGTACTTTTGAATTTTATTCCTACCAAAAATACCCTTAGAAATATTTTGTATGTACAACAACAACAACCACCTAGTAGAATCTCACTAGTAGGGACTGGGGTGGTTAGAGTGTATGCAAACCTTACACCTACCCCGAGGGATAGGGAGGCTATTTTCGGGAGACCCTCGGCTCAACAGACAAGACAATAATATCAAAAAAGAACAAAAGAATAAATCTATAACAACAATGTTCTTCCTGATCACCTCACCCCAAATACTTCTTAGGCCTCCCTCTAACTCTTCTCGTACCTGTCAAAGCCAACCGCTCACACCTCCTAACCAGGGCATCTAGGATTGTGCTCCTCATGTGTCTAAACCATCTGAGTCTCACTTCCCGCATCTTGGCGTCCATTAGAGCAACACCCACCCTCTTCCGAATATATTCATTCCTAATCTTATCAAGCCCCATTTTCCCCCGCACACACCTCAACATCCTCATTTCGGCTACTTTCATTTTCTAGATATGTGCATTCTTAACTGGCCAACACTCAGACACATACAACATGGTCGGTCTAAGCACCGCTCTATAGAACTTAACCTTAAGTTTCATTGGCACATTCTTGTCACAGTAGACTCCAGACACTAACCTTCATTTCATCCACCCCACCCCACTACAGTGTATGACATCCTTGTCGATCTCCCTATCTCCCTAGATAATTGACCCTAGGTACTTGAAACTTTCTCTCTTGGGGATGACTTATGAGTCGAGCCTCATTTCCACATCCCCCCTATCACGCTGCTAAACTTACACTCCAGGTATTCCGTCTTAGCTCTACTCAACTTGAAACCTTTGGACTCCAGGCCTACTTCCATACCTTTAACCTCTCATTAACGCCGACTCGTGTCTCATCGATCAGAATGATATTATCAGCAAACAACATACATCATGGAACCTCCCCTTGAATATGGCGTGTTAAGGCGTTCATCGCCAGGGAAAATAAGAACTAGTTGAGCGCAGATCCTTGGTTTAACCCCATAACCACCAAAAAAAGCCCCGAGTCACCTCCCACAGTTCTAACCCGAGTCTTAGCTCCATCATACATTATCCTTTATCACTCTAATGTAAGCTACCGACACACCTTTCACCTCCAGGCATCTCCAAAGAACGTCCCTAAGAACCTTGTCATACGCCTTCTCTAGGTCAATAGACACCATGTGAAAATCCCTCTTCCTATCCATGTATTGTTCCTCCAACCTCATGATAAGATGGATAGCTTACGTAATAGAACGGCGAAACATGAACCTGAACTGGTTTTCTGATATAGACACTGCCCTCCTAACCCTCCCTTCCACCACCCTCTCCCAAACTTTCATGGTATGACTTAGTAACTTGATGCCTCTATAGTTGTTACAATCGTGGGTATAAATTTTGTTCTTATACAACAAAATCATCATACTCCATCTGTGCTCATATAGAATCCTCTTCGTCCTGAAAATAACATTAAATAGCCTAGTCAACCACTCCAGCCTGCTCGAACCACATGTCTCCAAAATTCTATTAGAATCTCGTCTAGTTCGGCCGTTTTTCCCCGACTCATCTTACGCATAGCTCCTACGACCTCCTTAACCTTAATACGCTTACAGTACCTGAAGTCTCGGTGACTCTCGGAGTGCCCTAATTCCCCGAGTACAATGTTGTCATCGCCCTCTTCATTTACAAGTTTATGAAAGCACGTTTGCCATCTTTTCTTAATCTGGGCCTCTTCCATCAATACTGTACCTTCCTAATCTTTGATGCACCTCGCTTGATCTAGGTCATGAGCCTTCCTTTCTCTCACTTAGGCCAGCCGAAATAACTTCTTGTCCCCACCTTTGCCCCCTAGTTCCTCGTACAACCGACAAACGCAGTAGTCTTAGCCTCCATGACCACTAATTTCGCCTCCTTCCTAACTTCCTTGTATCTTAATTTTCTCTCTCTCCTCTTCTCCTCATCGTTTCTCTCCACGAACTTAAGGTACGTCCGCTTTCTTTTCTTCCACTTTACCTTGGACCACGTCAGTCTACCATCATTCAGCTTGGTGCCCGCCATAGTAACCCTTTGATACCCCTAACACCTCTCTCGCCTCCTCCTAAATACAGTCCGTCGTCGCCGTCCACATAGAGATAGCATCCCCACCACTCTCCAGGCTCCTATAGTCATTAGCCGCCCCTCCAACTCATGCTCATACCCCTAACATCTCTCTCGCCGCCTCCTTAATATAGTCTGTCTTCGCCGTCCACATAGTGCTAGCATCCCCACCACTCTCCAGGCTCCTATAGTCGTTAGCCGCCCCTCCAAACCATACGCATTATCCTTAGTCAAAACTCCCCACCTGATTCTTGGTTGAACCCATATACACCTTTTCTTCTTCTTTATCAATATATCGACGTCCATCACCAGAAGCGTATGTTGGGTTGCGAGGTTCTCACTCGGGATCACCTTAAAATCTTTACACAACCCCCTATCACACCTCATGAGGAGGAGATAATCAATTTGCGTCTTAGACACCATACTCCGAAAAATAATCAAATGTTCCTCCCTCTTCAGGATATTGGAGTTCGTGATCACCAATTCAAAAGCTCTAGCGAAATCCAACAGTGAAGTACCTCCTCCATTCCTATCCCCAAAGCTGAAGCCATCGTGCACCTCGCCATAGCCCCCCAGCAGACGACCCAATATGACCATTGAAGTCTGCTCCTATATATAACTTTTTCGAAGGAGGAGTATCCCGCACCAACTCTTCCAACCCCTACCAGAAGTGCCTTTTAACCTCCTCGTCCAAGCCTGCTTGCAGCGCATAAGCGCTAATGACATTCAGAGTGCTCCCTCCAACTACTAACTTAATCACCATCAATCTGTCATTCACCCAATTAACCTCTACCACTGACTCTCTGAGCTCCATATCCACCAAAACACCCACCCATTTCTTTCCCTTCACGCTTCTAGAGTACCACAATTTATACCCGTCGACAGTACTCGCCTTCGATACTACCCACCTAGTCTCCTGAACACAATCTATATTGACCTTTCTCTTATGGAGAATCTTTTCCAGCTCTGTAGACTTACCTGTCAACGTCCCTATATTCCACGATCCAATTCTCAACCTACAGGCTCCCTTGTTCCCCTTACCCCCTTTGAACCCCGTCCCACCCCTGGACCTTGCCCTACTCCCCGCCCCTCCATGCGCCCTCCCGAAGACATGACCCTACTCTTCCATTACAAAGCATAACCGCTATACCTAAGGTCGTCGAGAAAATAACACAAACATAGACATGCAAAGGTCCAAACTTTAAAGGAACAACTAATAACTACAGGGCCACTACTAGAATTACTAGACTAGTGCAAACTACTACGACAACAAATCAACTAACACAATAGAAATAGAAATAGGAGGTGGGGGTACCAATTCCCACAAATAGAACCAATCGACTTGTTATACTCTCGATGATGTGGACCCGACATTCAACCCTTGTTACTGCCAACTAGCCTGCTCTGTTGCGTTTGCCCGTCCACCTCCCTCCCCTCACCAAACAACCACAAAAATGCTACCTGAAAAATGCACAACACACCACGGGACTAAGAAAAATAGAAGAGGGGAGTACTGTTACCGTCACCACTGGTGACACACGGTTTGGTGTTGGCCTGCTAGGAAGTCACCAGACTAGTCTGATGTAGCTGGAGAACAGCGACGGGGCCGAGGAACAAATTGCAGGTAAAAGTATACAGAAGAAGAGAAGCACAGGGAAAAGTGTAACATTCGTCAAATATATAAAAGTTTCAAGACACGCTCAATATAGAATTTAATTTTCTTTATTTTATCTTGCCTTGCGATTGACTTTTTAGTTACTTCTCTATTTATAAATATTTGAATATACAATTAGAAGAATATTAATAAATTTAATATTATTAATTATTAAAAGTAGGTACCTTTAAATACTTGTTAAGTCTTAAAAAGAAAGACTTAAGAATTGGGCTAAAAGCCCATTGAGTGGTTTGTCCAGTTGTGAGGAAAAGAAAAAGTCTTAAAGCCTTAAGCCTCGGACGAAAGAAGGGTTAGGGAAAGTTTCAAAGAATTCAAAGCAACCAGAGAAAAGGACTTCTACGGACAAGAAACATAAGCTCGTCCTAGCGAGGTATTCACGCAGGCAAGGGAAAATTCTAGGCTTGTTTACAAATAACTAGTTCTTGAACGCATGTATATAAAATTTCTTATTCTCAATTATCCTACAGTATAAGAATTTGAAAGTTAACTCCCCTCGTTCTCTGTATCAACAGTAAGTTCATTGTTTAGATGTGAAACTTTGAAATTAATTAAAATGCATTGGTTGTTGTAGAATCAATTATTTAAGGGGTATAAATTAGACTGCGGCCTACGTATTGGCTTGAGGAGCTTCGAGGTGAGTTGATGTAACCCTTTTCTAATGTGGTTTAACTCACAAAATCACGCATACAAGGTGTTTGATGAATTGCTTAAAAGAGTTAATATGTGCTCAATTGGAGAGAGTGAGTACCTATTAACTTAGAATTATTCTAGCTAAAGTTTAGATGATTTATTATGAAATATGTGCATAAATTTTCAGATTTTTGTGTTATTCTTATATGCCATTTTATGTTGAAAATTCATGAAGAAGCAAGAATCTTTAGAAATACTTTTGAATATTTATTTCATTATATGTTGTGCTTTACATTAAAGTTAATATATCAATTTTATTGTTAATTAATATTAAAAAGTACTTTAGATTCATAAATATGTGTAAAAATAACTAAAAAATAAGATTAAAGTGGATCGAATGAAGTAATACATAAGATTCATTGTTAGGTGCTGCTCCCAAACGCACACACAAGTACACGTGGTCGACAAGTAATATAGGATTATAAGTCCAAATATCGCACTCACAGGAACTTGTGATTAACTATCAACTTAATTAAATTAAGATAATTAATCTATTCAAGCGATTTTCTAAAGTGTGATTAATTAACTACAACTAATCTGGAGTAGCAAACAAGTAAATTAAAGGAACAAGTTGGCAAAATTAGATACGAATTCAATGAGAGACAATATTCTAGAGCTATGGGTTAGCTAACAATCCCGGAGTTTTCCACCTAAATCATCTAATTAATTTATCTGGTTTATTAGTTGACAAGGTTAATATTGCTCGTAACATTCTCCCGAAGTACTACTCGCCTATTCAAACTAATCTAACGCCTATATTCATATGGAATTAGAATTAACAAGAACGCATTAGTACTTCCTGTATAGTAACCAAGGAGATTAGGTATATTCCTATCCTAACAACAAATCCGCCCTCCCTAAGAGTTAATATCTTGCTCTACTCAATCTTATATGCAATCTAGAATTCTCTCTCCCGAGTTCAATCCTAGATTTGTATATAGTATTCAATTGGTGATCAAGCAATTAAATAATTAAGTGCAAGATTGAATAAATAAACCAATATGATAAAATAATAAGAATAATTCAAGCTTCAAACTACAACGCTCATGTAGCACCCAACACTATAGAACTAATAAACTATGAGATTAAATAAAGAGAAGAAAAACTGGTTAGAAGCCTCCTCCAAGCGTGGTGTTCTTGCCTCCGGTTGCCAAAACTCCTCAAAGTGGCATTTTTAGGTCTATTTATATGTGTAGGAAAAGACCTAAACATGTAAGTTAAGTCCCAGTCAAACCAGGAGACGAAATAAATCTTTAAAACTCGGACTGGACCTCACCCTAGGCCCGACGTCGCACGCCTAACTCCTGGTAAACCTGGCCTCAGGCCTGGCGTCGCAAGCCTAACGCATGGTTCTGCTTGGCCTTTTCCTTGCAGTGCCAGCCTAACGCCAGCTTCAAGCCTGCGTTGCCAGGTTCTCTCATTCACTACTCTCAGGAACGCTTTCGACTTGTAGGTCTCCTCTTTCTTTTGCTTATATCTCCAATTCACCTACACATAAAATAGACTCCATTACGCGCAAATAAAGTGTAATTTATCATTAAAGCATGTAAAATGCAAGGAAAATAATGTACAAAACTATGAAATTATAGCCCCACATTAATATCTCACGCTTAAACATTGCTCGTCCTCGAGCAATCAAACTACACTTATAGACACAACCTTTTTAAACAATCATCCTAACTCATCACAACAAGAATCTTTAAAATAGACTAAGCACAAGGATCTAACATCTTCACCTCAAGATTTGACTCACAAGTACCGTGTATTATTTCATAATTCACTCACTTACTCTAACATAGAGGTCAATGACATTACCTTTACTACATGAATCAAGTGTCTTCACATAACAAAAGAGAATATTCCACACACAATAAAATTTAAGAATAACTAGGAACTCAAGATAGAAAGAATTCACTCACTCTCATAAATAACATTCATATGCTACAAAAGATGCACCATGGGCTTGCCCGTAGTGTACTCCTACTAATTGAGCTCATTCAGTCTAGGATCAAGTAAGACTTTTATTGGTTGTAATGTAGGTTGCGGGTCGGGTAGGATACATTTGGATATGAGTGACTACACCTCCCTAAGCACTTTAATACATATACTTTAACATTCAAACCCTATACTTATGTCAAACCAAAACTCCACCTTCATGTCAATGTACATTAACTCCATATTTCTTTAAGCATAATTACATCAAGAGTCATCACTATCATGGAATACTTTTCATATCAATACAACTATTTTTTTCTTCTTCTTTTTCAATTCAAGTGGCTCTTACTTTTTTTTTTCAAAATAATGCACTTTTCTCCTTATTTCATTAGTTCCACTCAAAAGCCAAACCAACTACCCTACACTTTAAATTTTACAAAGTTTATAACAATTCAAGTGGTCATGATAGGTGAGGCTTGTAATGTAGTTGCCAAAGAAACAGGATTACAGGCTCAACGGGGTTAACTAAGATACATAATAATTAGGCAGGTAAAATATATATATTTGGCTCAACAAAGAAACACCTATATCACTTCCAAGATTGAACAAAACTACTATTTTGCTTTGTAAACATACGGGGCAAGTTCTAGACATCAAATGCAATGCACAGAATAACATACAAACCTCACACACACATGGCACATAACTCACTCAGGATTGGACTCATTGAGACATTATAGTCAAAGCAGTTAAACAAATTTATGATTATACAATTTAAGGTACTTATACAAGCGTCATAACCAAAGTACTCACTATTCTCAAAGCATAACAAAGTCAAGATATATAACTTAAATTCAATTCACATCACAAATGGCTCCTCTCCTAAAAAAAACTAACTACACCCGGTTCAAACAAAACTCTTGGAAAAGAACCGCTGCACAATGAAAAACCAAGGGGAAATTACTACACTACCTACAAAAAAAATCTTTTTGTCCTTTTTATTTAGACTTAAATCCCCCAAGAAAACTGTCTATGAGATCCATCGTCGGGAAAAGTCCAAATTTTCAATTTTTTTTTTCATAGCAACTAAAATACTATACAACTACTACACAACTACGAAATCACAAATAAAAAGTTAACATTTTTTGTACATCCTGATAATCATCTAGATAATTCTCCCACCCAATACTTAAAAGATTACAGTGTCCCCAATGCACAAATAAAGCACAACAATAACAAGAGTAGACAAGAAACTCCCTGAAAGGCCAAAGGCTGAAGCAATAGCAGCTCACGGGTACTCAAACTTCTCCCAGGCATAGTCCTTTGTGTGGCACCCCACACTTATTTCTCACCGTCTAAATCGCTTTTGCACGCTTCCAATGACTCTGCCTATTATGTTTATAATCCTACAAAATAAAATATAAATACTACAACAATAATAAGTAAAAAAATAAAAATAAAAGAAAACAGTAAAGATGGGTTGCCTCCCAACAAGCGCCTGATTTAACGTCGTGGCACGACTTACACTACTTCATCACTTTTTCTTCCACTTTGATGATATAAATCGCGCCCCCAATTTTGCATCAATTTTCTATCACGTTCCTGGTGCGGTGGTGTAATAATAAAGGAACCAAACAATAGGTATCGCATCTTGCACTTCTTGGCCTTTAAGTGAGGGATGTCACTTTGTCTCCTTGGCATCATAAATTTTAAAATATAAGCACTTTGTTCCTCATCTATTGACTCCTCCATATGCTCGACTGGATCAATTCCCATGTCACCAACTAAATACAATGTTGAAAAGTTTTTAGAATGAGGTCCAATACACTCCAACTCCAAAATTGTATTATTTTTGACATCCTCTATTTTGCACTCTTCATCAACCTTGACATCACTAATAATATTTTGGTCGAATAGTTGGAATTCTCTTTTCGCTCACAAACTGACCGGTATCCACAAAAATTGATTGTAGGGCATCAGAGGCCTCAACCTTTTTATTCAATTGAGCCTGCAGGTCATGGATATCTGAGCCAAATTGGTCTATCTCTTGCCTGAGCTCATTTCTTCCTTCAATCATTTGAAGGGCCGTCACGGATAAACTCATGATATTTTATCAGTTGAGCTTGTTCCTCTAGCCAAGATTGGCTCACTATATCTGCTTCTTCAAAATTATCTTCTTGTGGGAACTCACTCTCTTAGCCGAGTTGAGGTTCTTCTTGGACATTGGCAATTAATTCGTCCATTCTAGCCTGGAGTCTTTTGATCGCTAAGGCGACAAGAAATTGTTGCTCGGCTACTTGCCTCATCATGTCCATAATAGCCTTTTGATTTTTATCTTGTTGCCCGGCTACTTGCCTCATTATGTTCATAATACGAGCATCATGTTCCATCCTCCACTTCATTGCTTCTATCAAACTCATAAACATTATTAGAAACATTATAATAAGAGCTCTGAGAGGGATAATAAGAATTAGGACATCCATCTCAATGGCCACCTTGACTACCACACACATTACAAAAATTTCACACATCAGATTAAGATTCACAATTTTGCCACAAGTGTGGTTCTCCACAATATAGATAAGGATCACTATAATAAGAATAACCAATATTCGACCAATTCTCATACCAAGATGCCATGTCAACAAAGATAGCAAAATACTAACGAAGCTAAAATAAAAACTTGAATAGACAAAAAGTAAAATCTAATATAGTAAAATAGTTAATTTCTAAGTCCCCGGCAACGACGCCAAAAACTTGTTGCTCCCAAACGCACACGCAAGTACACGTGGTCGACAAGTAATATAGGATTATAAGTCCAGATATCGCACCCACAGGGAATTGTGATTAACTATCAACTAAATTAAATTAAGACAATTAATCTAGTCCAGCGACTTTGTAAATGTGATTAATTAACTACAACTAATCTGTAATAGCAAACAAGGAAATTAAAGGAACAAGTTGGCTAAATTAGACATGAATTCAATGAGAGAAAATATTCTAGAGCTATGGGTTAGCTAACAATCCCGTTGAATTTTCCACCTAAATCGTCTAATTAATTTATCTGGTTTATTGGTTGATAGGGTTAATATTGCTCGAAGCCTTCTCCCGAAGTACTACTTGCCTATTCAAGCTAATCTAACGCCTATATTCCTATGGAATTAGAATTAACAAGAACACATTAATAATTCCTGTATAGTAACCAAGCAAGGAGATTAGGTATATTCATATCCTAACCGCAAATCCGCCCTCCCTAAGAGTTAAGATCTTGCTCTACTCAATCTTATATGCAATCTAGAATTCCCTCTTCCGAGTTCAATCCAAGATTCATAGATAGTATTCAATTGGTGATCAAGCAATTAAATAATTAAGTGCAAGATTGAATAAATAAATTAATATGATAAAATAATAAGAACAATTCAAGCTTCAAACTACAATGTTCATGTAGCATCCAATACTCTAGAACTAATAAACTATGAGATTAAAGGAAGAGAAGAAAACTAGTTAGAAGCCTCCTCCAAGCGTGGTGTTCTTGCCTCCGGTCGCCAAAACTCCTCAAAGTGGCGTTTTTATGTCTATTTATATGTGTAAGAAAAGATCTAAACGTGTAGGTCAAGTCCCAGTCAAACCAGAAGACGAAATAAATCTTCAAAATTCGGACTGGACCTCGTCCTAGGCCTGAAGTTGCCCGCCTAATGCCTAGTAAACATGGCCCCAGGCCTGGCGTCGCAAGCCTAATGCCCGGTTCTGCTTGGCCTTTTCCTTGCAGTGCCAGCCTAACGCCAGCTTCAAGCCTGGCGTCGCCAGGTTCTCTCATTCACTGTTCTCAGGCACGCTTTCGACTTGTAGGTCTCCTCTTTCTTCTGATTTCATCTCCAATTCACCTACACATAAAATAGACTCCATTGCACGCAAATAAAGTGTAAATTATCATTAAAGCATGTAAAATGCGAGGCAAATAATGTACGAAACTATAAAATTATAGCCCCACATCATTAGATATGTTGATATTAGGGTCTCGATGACTCATTGAAGTTTGAAGCCTTCTTTTTTACTCTTCACTCCATCTCCCAAAGATCAACGATAATTTCACTTAGCTCCACGTGACTTCAACTTATTCCCTAAAAGATGACTCTTAATGCAGTGGAGCCATTGGAACGAAAGAGGGGGAAAATGAACTTTTGGATGAAACGATTTCAAATGCTAAAATGTTATAGTATTTTTTAAGTCGAACTCATGACCTTAAATATATTTTGAACCAATTTTATCGCTATGAAGGAAACTTTCCTCGTGTAGCCGTACGTGTTACTGGGATTCACTGTGTGCAGTGTGTAAATTTTATTTAGAAACAGTGTAAATTTCTAATGAAGAAGATTCAATTGATGACAATCCTTGGCTAATTTCTATGGATAACAATAGCAATATGCTAAAGCTACTAGAATCAAGGATGCTGGCTATGCTAATATACATATAGTCGTGCTTTCAAGATAGATGAAAATATACGTAAAACGATTTCTCTAACTTCGGAAAAAAAATTCTCGAGCTTGAAGCCTTGAACTATATATTTTAAACTTGAGAAAAAATTCATGGAGTGAACTAATAAATATTTAAACTTCAATAAAAGATTTGAAAATTTATTGTCTTAAGAGGGGAGATTTTAACGACCCGGCCGATCGTTTTGAGTATTTTAGCTTCATTCCCCTATTTATTGCCTACTCTATATTATATTGTGGTTATGTGACTCGCCGGGGTGATTGATTTGGTTTCGGGTGAGTTTCGGAGTGAATTGGGACACTTAGTTCTAAAGTATGAAGATTAAGTTGAAAGAGTTGACCGGAGTGTGTAGAGCATTTGGTTCGGAGACTTCAAGATATACCTGCCCAGCGTTCGCAGGCCTCGGAGTCACCCTCTGTCCTTTTTTTTTCTACTGCTTACTCTTTACTAGACAATGATGTATTATGGATGTTTTGGAATATTCGTGTAGAGCTTATGACTCAATCTCACCACGCCCCTCTATGCTCTGAGCCACCTCAACCCACTTTTGAGTTAATTGCCCAGACAAAATTGAATTTCGCGGATCAAGATTTGAAGGATTGTCAATTGATGAATAAGGTTTTGAAAGATAGCCTATAGCCTGTTTGGCCAAGCTCTTTCAAGGCCAACAATGCCTTTTCTAAAAAAATATTTTCTTTCTTATCTGAGGTGTTTCGCCAAGCTTTTTAGGGGGGGGGGGGGGG
>MDKI01161599.1:0-37210 GCA_005239505.1 Nicotiana paniculata
TGTGCAATATTTGTTTGGGTTTCTTTAACTGCCTCATATATGTGTATTTCTTGGTTTTACATAGAGTAAAGTTTGTTTATACGTACTAGTACTATTCAATGGTACTAACGTCCCTTTTTTCGGGGGTGCTACATCTTTTATATGGATATAGGTGGTCCTATCGCAGGTAGCTCGGTTCGCCGTTAGTGGTACCTCCTCTTCATCTCTCTAGCAGTTCTGGTGAGCCCCATTTCCTCTTAGGGTCGTGTGTAGTCTATATCATCTCATTTTGTATATTTTGTGTCTTTTAAGGTATAGTCGATACCTTGTTGCCGGCAAGTATTGTGTAAACTCCTAGTACTCTTAGAGGCTCCGTAGACATTGTGTGCTTTGTATATACATATTTTGGGTAGTAGTTGTAACTATTCGTAACCGTGGTCCCGTGTTGGAAATATTGTGCTTAGTTTGTATATTTTGGGATTATCAAATGTTGAAACTTAAAAGAGGAAAAGGGACTTTTGTTGTAAATTCATACCTTGATTCCATTTGCTATTTCATTTACAAATTTGTATATTATAACACGGGCTGATGCGTTGGGTAAGAATGGCAATCCAGGTCCGCTTGACCGGGATCATCCGGTTGGGCGCCGGTCTCGCCCCTTGGTTTTGGGGCGTGACAGTCACACCCACAATTATTAGAAAATAACCATTTATCACACCTACAGGGATAATTCCCTTTTACAAGGTTAGACAAGCGACTTACCTCGTTTACAATTCATCTTCTCGGTCCACAATTCACACTAAAAGCCTCAAATCGGTGCCACACAATCCGAAACTAGCCATATGTTTTACAAACTAATCAATATATCTCAAAAGTTTATAATTTAACTATTATAGTAATTATGCAACCTAAATTGAAAGATTCCTAAAATTCACCCTCGGGACCACGTGCCTGGATTTTGAACATTTTTGTAAATAAAGGTTACCTACCCATAACCTCATTTTTTACCTTCATCCAGAACCTCATGATTCCCTTCATCGGCGAGACTTTCAAGAGAACCTTCTCGCCCACCATAAATGATAAATCATGTGCCTTCTGATCAACGTAACTCTTTTGTCTAGATTGTGCTGTGCGAAGTCGCTCCTGAATCAACTTTACCTTCTCCAAGTCACCCTTCACCAAATCAGTGCCATATAACCTAGCCTCGCCGGGCTTAAAAAATCTGATGGTTGAATGACATCATTGACCATATAAATCATCAAATGGGGTCATCTCGATGTTGAACTAATAACTGTTGTTATAAGCAAAGTCAACCAAAGTCAAGAATCGATCCCACTTCCCTCTAAAGTCAATCACACACGCTCTTAGCATATTCTCAAGGATCTGAACTGTCCGATATGACTATCCGTCGGTCTCTGGATGAAGGTTGTGTTGAGCTCTACCCGGGTACCTAACTCGCTCTGTAATGCTCTCTAGAAATGCGAAGTGAACTGAGGACCTCTATCTGAAATTATGGAAACAGGCACATCATGCAATCGAAAAATCTCCTGAATGTAAATCTAGGCCAATCTCTTTGACGATTAAGTAGTAATCACTGGAATAAAGTGTGCCGACTTGGTCAGCATGTCAAAAATGACCCAAATAACATCAAACTTCCTCAACGTCTTCGACAACCCAACTACGAAGTCCATAGTGATGTGCTCCCATTTCCACTCTGGTACAACCATCTGCTAAAGTAGGCCACCTGGCCTCTTGTCCTCATACTTAACCTGCTGGCAATTTAGCCATCTTGTTACATACTAAACGATGCCCTTCTTCACCCGCCACCACCAATAATGTTGCCTCAGGTCGCGATACATCTTCTTAGCACCTAGATTAATAGAATACCAAGAACTGTGTGCCTCCTCTAGAATCTTCTTTCTCAAGCCATCAACATTAGGAACACATAGGTGACCCTGGAATCATAGAACACCATCATCACCGATAGTAACCTCCTTGGAACCACCATGTATTACCATCTCCCTATGAACTAGAAAGTGCGGAACATCGTACTGACAAACCTTGATATGCTCAAATAATGAAGATTGGGCCACAACACATGCAAGAACTCGACTGGGATCTGAAACATCCATCCACACAAGTCTCTTAGACAAGGACTAATTTTTCAAAGCCAATGGCCTCTTCTCTACTGAAATGAATGCCAACCTACCCATACTCTCGGCATTTCCGCTCAAGGAATCCGCAACCACATTCGCCTTGCCCGGATGATAAAGGATTGTATCATAGTCCTTCAGCAAATCAAGCCACCTGCGCTGCTCAAATTAATATCCATCTGGTTAAACATATGCTACAAGCTGTGATGATCGGTATAAACCTCACAGGACACCTCATAAAGATAATGCCTCCAAATCTTGAGAGCATAAAATATCGCGGCCAACTCTAAATCATGTGCGGGGTAATTATTCTCGTGGGGCTTCAGCTGACATGAAGCATATGCAATAACTCGCCCCTTCAGCATTGATACACAACCCAGGCCAATGCGTGAAGCATCACAATACACAGTATACATCCATGAGCCGGAGAGCAACACTAACACCGAGCTGTAGTCAATACGGTCTTGAGCTTATGAAAGCTCGCCTCGCAATCATCAGACCATTGGGATAGAGCACACTAATGGGTCAATCTAGTCAAAGGTGTCGCAATAGATGAGAAGCCCTCCACAAATTGACGATAATAACCTGCTAACCTCAAGAAACTCCTAATCTTGTTCGTTGTGGTAGGACGAGGCCAACTCTGGACTGCCTCGATCTTCCTGGGATCTACCTTAATACACTCACCTGATACAACATGCTGCAAGAATGCCACAGAATCTAACTACAACTCGCACTTGGAGAACATAGCATATAACTTCTGTTCTCGCAAGGTCTGAAGTACAATTCTCAAATGCTGGTCATGCTCCTCTATAATACACAATTAGATCAATATGCCATCAAAAATACAATGACAAATGAGTCAAGAGATGGCTTGAACACCCGTTTCATCAAATCCATAAACATCGTCGGGACGTTGGTCAAGCCGAAGGACATCACTAGAAACTCATAGTGGCCATATCTAGTCCGTAAAGCCGTCTTCAGAACATCTGAAGCACGAATGTTTAGATGGTGATACCCAGATCTCAAGTCGATCTTAAAGAATACTCTAGCACCCTGAAACTGGTCAAACAAATCATCAATACGCGGCAATGGGTACTTGGTCTTAATGGTAACTTTGTTCAACTGGCGGTAATCAATGCACATCTGCATAGTCCCATCCTTCCTTTTTACAAACAACACTAGTACACCCCAAAGTGGCACACTCGGCTTGACGAACCCCTTCGCTGGAAACTCCTCAAGTTGTTCCTTCAACTATGAGGTACAGTGGAATAGAGATAGGATGGGTATCTGGTGCAAAATCAATACAGAAATTGATATCACGATCTGGTGGCATGTTTGGTAGATCAGAAGGAAACACATCAGAGAACTCCCACACCACGGGCACTGAATCAATTGTGGGAGTCTTTGCAATAGTATCCCAAACATAAGCAAGATAAACCAAACAACCTTTCACGACCATATGTCAAGCCTTCATGAAAGAAATAACCCGGCTAGATGTATTGATAAATGAACCCCTCCACTCAAATTTAGGCAACTTTGGCATCGCCAAGTTAACAGTCTTGGCATGGAAATAAGGAACGGTATGGTACGAAAATAACCATTCCATGCCTAGGATGACCTTAAATTCGGTCATGTCGAGCAACAAAAGATCCGCTCTAGTCTCATAACCACATAAAGTCACAATACATGACCGGTAAATTTGATCCACAACAACATAATCGCCCATTGGCGTGGACACATATACATGATCACCCAAGGACTCATGAGAGACACCCATAAAATAAGCAGATAGATATAAAACATATAAATACGTATATCGTGGATCAAATAGTACTGAAGCATCCCTACCGCAGATAGAAATAATACATGTGATAACATCGTCTGAGGCTACTACATAGGGTTTGGCTGGAAAGGCATAGAACCTAGCTGGAATGCCACCTTACTGGCCTCTACCTCTAGGGAAACCCCTACCTACCTACCCTCCGCCTCTAGTCCACTAGACAATTGGTGCGGTGATCATGGGTTGACGGCCCTACTGTAATACCTTGCCCCGAAGCGTGGGGCAGAATCTCCTCACATGACCAGGCTCCCCGAACTAATAGCAACCTCTTAGTATGAAAGATGACTGACCCTGAGTCTGACCCTGGAACCTAAACACCCACTAGAAGAACCCTGAATAGATGGTGGAGGGTACGAGCTCTCTGGAGTGGCACTAAAATAGGGCAGCACTGAAGCACCCCGAGAAGGCGGCGGTGCGGAATACGTAAGCCTACTAGACTAGCCCCTCACAAACCGACCTCTACCCCAGACAGAGCACCACTAAAACCTCTAGAATTTTGAGGCCGCTTGTCCCTCGATGCCTACTCTTGTCCCTGCTGACGAATACCCTCGATCCTCTGAGTTATCTCCACAACCTGCTCGTAAGGGGTCCCTATCTCAATTTCTCGGGCCATAGTAACTTGGATATCATAGTGCAAGCCCATAATAAACCTTTGCACTCTATCTGCATCAGTGGAGAGTATCATAAGTGCATGGTGAGACAACTCAGAGAATTTTGATTCATAATCGGTCACCGACATCTGACCCTGCTGGAGCTACTCGAACTTGCCCGTAACTCTTCCCTCTAAGAGGATGGGATATATCTCTCTAGAAAGAGACGTGTGAACTGGTCCTAAGTCAAGGGAGGAGAACGTGATGTTCTGTTGAGATGATAGGACCGCCACCATATACGGCCCTACCCTCTAACTAACATGTGGTGAAGTCGACCCCATGGGACTCCAATACTCTCATGTTGTGCATTTTGTTATTGCAATGATCAATAAGGTCTTGAGGGTCCTCATTCCACTCACCTCTAAAGGTAGGAGGATGCAGTCTGGTCCACCTATCCAATAGATTTTGCGACTCGCCGGTCATAGCTGGACTGGCCTCTGGTATAGGCGTTGCAACTGGTTGAGCCCCGCCCGCAGGTAGTGCACCTAAGGTCTGTTATACGGCAACAGCATGCCCTGGAGCTTGATCGGTAAGGGTTTGTTCTCTCCCCCCCCTCTCCCCCGCCTGAGATGTGGCTGGTCCGATGAAAATAAACTAGCATGTGTCATAGAGTCCATGAACCTTAGCATACGACCCACAACCTCCTGAAATCTCGGTGCGGACACAAAATCCGTCGAGACTGGCTCAGCTGAACGTACCTAATCCTGCTCCTCAATAATAGTATCCTCTACTGGATCCACTGGTGGCACAATGGGAGCAACTCTTGGATGTCCTCGTCCTCTAACATGAGCTGCAGCCCTCCTATAACGACCCGACCGGTCGTTCCGTGAGATTTACCCCATTTCCCCTATTTCTGCATTTATTATATATCTCTATCTTATTTTTGATGTGTTGGATCAGTTGGTTTGGGTCCGGAGTGGTTATGGCGAGAGTTTAGGCATTTAGCCTTTTTAAAGTACCTTAATAGTTAAAAAAGTCAACTGAGATTTGACTTATTGGTAAACGACCTCAGAATGCAGATTTTATGGCTCGAATAGCTTCGTTAGGTGATTTGGGACTTAGGAATGTGTTCAGAATATTTTTGTGATGTCCGGTGTAGAATTAGGCTTGAATTGGCGAAAGTTAGTTTTTGGCGATTTCCGGTCGGCAGTGGAAAATAGGCTATCGGGGTCGGAATGGAATTCTGAAAGTTTGAGCAGGTTCGTAATGTCATTTTGGATATGTCTGCAAAATTTCAGGTCAATCGGAGGTTTTTTGGTTTGTTTCGGCGTAGTTGGCGAAATTTAGAAGTTTCAAAGTTCTTAGGCTTGAATTTGATGTAAATCTGGTGTTTTCGTGTTGTTTTTGGTGTTTCGAAGGCTCGACTAAGTTGGAATAATGCTATGGGGTGTGTTGGTATGTTTGGTTGGGGCCCCGAGGGGCTCAGGATTGATTTCAGATGGTTGACAGGAAGTTTGGAGTGATTTTTGGTAATTTGCTGGTTGCTGGTGTTTTCGCACCTGCAGAAGGGGAGTCGCAGGTGCGGTTCCACAGGAGCGGACTGGGCTCCACAGGTGCGAGATTTGGCTGAGTTAGGAGAGGTCCGCAGGTGCGAGGAGTTTGTCGCACCTGCGATGTCGCTGGTGTGGAAGGTGCATCGCACCTGCGATGTCGCAGGTGCGGAAACATGGTCGCAGGTGTGGGAATTGGCCCGTTAAGTGAGTTTCGCAGGTGCGGCCAATTGTCCGCAGGTGCGGAAATGACTGGGCATAACAGTATAAAAAGGACCCCTCCGCGAAATTTCTTGTTTTTCAGCAATTTGCATGCGGAGGAGTCCATTGAAGGTGATTTTGAAAGGGAAATTCAAGGTTCTTCAGCAAAGGTAAGTTCTTTGGTTGTTAATCCCGTTCCTATGCTATTTTGTTAGGCTTAGGCTTGAAAATTTAAGGATTTGAATAGGAAAAAGTTGGAAAAATGGGAGGAAAGAATTGGAATTTCTTTTGAGGTTTTGGGTAGGCTATTGTGATCCGATTTTGATGATTTTGGTATGAGTAGAATCGTGGGAGGACGAGGTTTCTAGTGATGTAAAAAATATCAGATTCCAAGACGTGGGCCCGGGGCTCGGGTTTAACCGAATTTTGAGATTTTTGATTAAATTGATAATTTTCGATTTGGTTGTGTTCCTTGAGTATATGTTGATAATGTTAAGTGGTTTTGGGCTAGATTCGGAGCAATAGGGAGCCAATTTGAGGGGCAAAGTCATAGAGGACTAGTGTCGCGACCCAGTAGAGGTAAGTAATGGCTATAAATCTTGTCCTGAGGGTATGAAACCCCGGACTTCATAATTCTTAATGTTTCTAGAATGGCGCACATGTCGAATGACGAGTATGTGGCGCGTACTGACTCTTGGATTGGACTAGGTCTTCTCCGCGGTGACTAATGAGTTGCATATTTACTCAAAACCTTATGTTAATTATGTTCTAAAAGAATTGTGTAATATTTGGGTTGTGAGCCATGTTTGGGGCCTAGTGTCGACCTGTTTTAACCCCTTGGGGGCTATTTTACTGATATTCTCACTACTTTGAAACTACGATTTTTCACTCAGTCTTTCTTGTGAAATTTTTGACACTCATATTTGATGATATTGCGATTTCTTGAAATGAAATACTAATTCGGTCGAGAATCCCGTTTTATTTACGGCCCGAGTGGCATGTCGAGAGTGTCTGACTGAGTGCGGTCAAGGGCCAATGTTGTGAGGATATTTATGATATGAGACAGGCTGAGAGCCTGAGAGTGATTGATGCCATGATTTGGCTATTTATTTTGCGCTTGGGCTGAAGGAGCCCCTCCAAAGTCGGAGTCTGTACATACCCCCAGTGAGCGCAGGTACCTACTGAGTGCGAGTGCCGAGTGACGAGTGATTGGGAGGTATGAGTTACTGTGAGGTGCTGAGTGACTGATTATGAGTGATTGTGAGACATGCCCGAGGGGCTGATTATGATACATATTTTTTCCCAAGGGGCTACTGATGATTCTACTACTTTCACTCTGAGCTTATGAAATATGTTTTGCCCGAGGGGCCTCTATATGATTCATTTCATTTTTGTACTAGACCTTTCGGTTGAAGTTGTTGTAAAATATATATTTTTAAAGGTTTTTTCGGAAGTTGATTTTAAGGAATGACGATTTCATACATCTATGTTATACTATTTGAAAGTAAGGCTATGCCTCCTGTGATTTGATGACATTGATTTTATATGTTCTTGCTGCTCAGACCTGATTTATTTTCATTACTACTGAGTTGGTGTACTCACATTACTCCCTGCACCTCTATGTGCAGATTCAGGAGTAGACCTCGAGCATTAGCCTTATTTCCGCAGCGGAGCTAGATTGCGGGATATAGAGGTTGTTGTCCAACGTCCGCAGCATCTCTGTTTTCCCTTCCTGTTGTATTTAGATTTGATTCGGAGTTTTTGTATTATAATAGTTTATTTTGGATTATTTCACTAGATGCTCATGACACGTTGGCTCCGGGGTTTTGGGGTTGGCAGTATTGTATTATGATGACCTTCTTTATTCAGTAGTTCTGTATATTTGTGAAATGCTCAGATTTCATAAATGGGATGTTTTTAAAAGAAATCGTGAACATGTGTTATATTGGCTAGCCTAGTTCCACGATAGGCGCCATCACGGTCGATTGGGATTTGGGGTAGTGACACCTCCCTCGGCCTCTAGCAACAGGGGAAGAAGCTACTCCACCACCAGGTACATCTATCACGCTTGTTCTCACCATTTGTGAGAGAATAGAGAAATATACTTAGCACAACCTCAACTGCACGATAGGAGATGAAGAAAGAGAAGTTTCCTAACACCTTATAGCCTCTCAAAAATAAGTATGGGTGTCTTCGCACCGATCTGCAAGACTCTATTAGGCCCCCTCATGACTTGTGAGACCTATGTGAACCTAGAGCTCTGATACCAAGCTATCACGATACAATTCCCACTATAGGGCGTGATGGCACCCAACGTCGTCTCTAGGCAAGCCAATGGTGAACTATTCATGAAATTGTTCTTTTAATATTTTAAAATCATTGATTTTATTTAATAAGGGAACGATTAATAAGTGACTTTAATGATGCAAAGCATGAAATAAACGGAAGAGTGAAGTAGTGAATTTGATAATCCAAATACCATGAAATATCTACTAGAATATTCCCAAAATCCGGTGTCGCAATTGTGTAACAACTAGTAGAATATACAAAACCTCATATGCTATTGTCTGGAATATGATAGATAGAAAATAAATACAAATAAGAGACTATGGGAACTGCAGAACGGGAACTGAGAGAAGCTCACCACTATGCCCTGAGGTAACGGAGGTGCGCGCTTGAATGACTGCCAGATGCACCTACTTCAGATCATGCACGGTTAGTGCAGAAGTGTATGGTGAGTTCATAAACAACATGTACCCAGTAAGTATCTAGTCTTTCCTCGAAAAAGTAGTGACGATGGGTCGACATCGAGACTTACAAAGGATCGGTAAATAAAGTGCAAAAATTATAAATTGGCATGGAATACATCAGTAACAACGAATAAGGAATAATAAATCAGTAGTTCTTTAACTAAATATCAATTAAGAATCTCCCAACTATCACATACTAATTTCAACAAATAAGAGTCATCAAGCAATTATAAATTCTCAAGTCATGGAAGAAATATCAAGTATAATCGAACTTCGAGCAATATCACGCACGATTTATGTCAAGGTCGTATGACCAGATCCAGAATCGTGCGTAAACTACCAAAGATCGACTGGCACGAACCATAGATGCATCTATTATACTGCCAAGGCATTCGGCCCGATCCACAGAAAGAGAGAATACTCTAAGAACTCTGATTAATGGATACTATATAAGAATAACACTCAAAGAAGGCATAATTTCCATTAACAACCAAGTAACCAGCCAAAACTCAAAGTAATGAAGCTCAGTCTTTGCAAATTATTTATCCAATTTCAATTATAATCTAAGTGATTAAACTAACAAGTTGGGTGCAAGTAGTACAAGTAGTACATGGTAGAGTCCTAAAATTACCGGGACATAAGCATGATTTTAGCTACGTGCGGACTCTCATCGCATCGTGCGCATGTAGCACCCATAATTATTAGCAAACAACCATTTATAACACCTAAGGGGATAATTCCCTCTTACAAGCTTAGGCAAGAGACTTACCTCATTTCCAAGTCTACTTCCCGGTTCACAATTCACACTAAAAGCCTCAAATCGGTGTCACACAATCCGAAACTAGCCAAATATTGTACAAACTAATAAATATATGCTCAAAAGTTTATATTTTAACTATTAGATTAATTATCCAAACCAATTTGGAAGATTCCTAAATTTCACCCCCAGGCCCACGTGCCCAAATTACGAAATTTTTTATAAATAAAGGAAACCCATAACCTCACTAACACAAATATATAATTTCCACTAAATTCCATAATCATTTTCGTGGTCTAATCCCATTGTTATCAAAACCTAGGTTTTTCAACAAAATACTATAATTTCTACAATTTCCATATTAAAATCTACCCATAATCTATGTATTAAACTCATATTGTGTAGAGTACACTTACCTCAAGATGCTAGGTGAAAGTTCCTCTCTAAAAATATCCATGATCGGCCAAGAGATGTGTGAAAATGAAAGAAATGGCCTAAGACCCTTTTAAAGTTAAAACTCTGCCATGCCTACCTTATTCTCGATTGCGAACAAGCTCTCACGATTGGGAATACAAAACCGCCCAAGTCCCTGATAACCTCTTACGCGATAGTGAGAAAACCTCCGTGAACGCGAAACACCTGCCCTACCAACTTACGCGAACGCAACCAGCCCTTCACGAATGCGAGGGCATTTCACCTACCCAGCCCCTAGGCCAAGCCATCTTCGTGAACGTGAGTCTTCTCACGCGACCACGATGGATAGTGGGCTAGAGAATCGCGATCGCAAGATCCTTTTTGCGAACACGTATAACAAAATCTCCCCAGCCCAATTCCTAAATCGCGAATGCAAGGCTTTTTTCGCGTTCGCGAAGAAGGAAACCAGAACTTTAGAAATCAGAAATTTGGACTTAACTCCGGGTGGTCCGAAACTCACCCGAGCCACCCGGGATCCCGTCCAGCTACGCCAAAAAGTCCATAAACATAATACGGACCTTCTCAAACCCTTGAAACATGTAAAATAACATCATAAATTAGAATCGCACCCCAAAACCAAATTGAATCAACTTATGAACTTCAAACTTTTCAACTAGCTCCAAACGTGTTAAATCTTACTTTGACAACACGGGATGATGCCAAATTTTACGTACAAGTCATTGATCCCCATACGGACCTATTCACAAGCTTGGAATCCCCAATGGACCTCTATAACACCAAATTACACTTCAACCCATATTTAAAGAACTTGAAGCTTTCAATGCGCCAACTTTCAACATTAAGCGCCAAAACGCTCCCGGATCACCCAAAATTCAATCTGAACACATTCCCAAGTCCAAAATCATCATACAAATATATTGGAACCATCAAATCCCGGTTCTGAGGTTTTTTACTCCATATGTTGACTCAAGTCAAACTTAACCATATTAGGCCACTATTAAGGAATCAAGTATTCTGATTTTAACCCGAACTCTCCCAAACCCAAACCGACCATCCTTGCAAGTCATAAAACAATAAAGGCACATATAGGGAGTCTTAAATAGGGGAACGGGGATCTAGAAATAAAAATGACCAGTTGGGTCATTACAACATTGATATTAGTTGTTGGCAAGTTGTTATATATGGGCACTACTGGTACAAGTTGTTATTGTAATGTGATATTGACGTGTATGTAGCGGTATAAGGCTTGGGGTTAATGTGCATGTGGAGGTATAAGGTGGGAATTATATGCATGTTTCTTGTAGGGGAACTACGTGAAAACACGCGGCATTATAAGGTGGGCTAAAGTGCGTGTATCTATTTAGGAAAACTTTTTTAAAACCTATTTCAAATGCAAGGATCACCTGGCGGTATAAGGAGAGATTGTGATTGATATTTGAATTGTGAATAAGAGGTGGTACCTCGGTTGTGATTCTTGATATGTGTTCACGAGGTAGTACCTCATTGTTGATTCTTATTGGTACACAAGGCGGTATATCGTTGTGATTCTTGTTGTTTTATTCTCACTGTTTTTGTCAGTTATGGTCCGTATATGATAATTTGTGGTTTTCTTTAACTGAGTTCTTTATGTTATTTTCGTGCTTACAATTTCAATATTTGTTGATATTGTTAACTGTTTTGCTTCAGTTATTTCTCCACTTTCCATTATTTATCCTTATTACGTTTTATATTGTTTATTTATAACCTAGTAGGTGTCTTGACCTGGTCTCGTCACTACTCTATTGAGGTTAGGATTGATACTTACAGGGTATCATTGTGGTGTACTCATAAATGCTTCTGCATATCTTTTTGTGCAGATCTTAGTACATCTCTTGTGTCGGATGCTAGGGTTGATTGAGTTGCTTTTTTTGGGAGACTTCAAGGTATACCTGCTCCATATCCGCAGGCCTCGGAGTCACCTTACTCATCCTTACTTCCTGTTGTAATTTCTTTCAGACAGTGATATAGCAGATATTCTAGTTTTACTCTGTAGATCTCATGACTCAATTCCACCGATTTTGGGAAAGTATTTTGTTGAGATTCTATTATAGAAGTTTATATCAATTATTCAGCCTTGCTTTAGTATTCTATTAATCATTTCTGTCAAGTTGTTATTAACTGTTAGGCTTACCTAGTCGTAAAGACTAGGTGCCATCACGACATCCTACGGAGGGAAATTGGGACCATGACAACTTGGTATAAGAGCTCTAGGTTAATAGGTGTTACGAGTCATAAGCAGGCTTACTAGAGTCTTGTGGATTGGTACGGAGACATTTGTACTTATCTTCGAGAGGTTATGGAACTTTTATGAAACTTCACTTCTTTTATTCCTTATTGTGTGAATTGGTTGACTTCGAAAACTAAATATTTGACTTTCTATTCTCTCACATATGGTGAGGAAACGTACTACTGGATACGATGATTAGATACTCACGCCCCTTGATAAAGCCGTGAGAGGCCGGGGCCGGGGTAGAGGCCGAAAACGGGCACGTAGTGCAGCTAGAGCACCTGCTCGAGCTACGACAAAGGAGCCACCAGTAGCTCTTGTTCGGGGATAGGCAACTGAGGCACCTGTTTCCACCCCTGCACTTTAGGAGACCCTCACACAGTCATTAGGTATGTTCGGCATCTTAGTTTAGGTTGGGTTAATTCCACTTGCACCAGCCACATCTCAGGATGGGGGAGGAGCTCAGACTCTCTCGACTCGTACCCCAGAGCAGCGGGTCCAGGTTGATTAGGTCCTAACGGCCAGTACATCCTGTTGTTCTGGTTCATCCTGCGGTTAGTTCAGTGGCATCTGAGGAGGAGAAGCTTAGACTTAAGAGTTTCAAGAAGTATCACCCTCCAATGTTCAGTGGTTTGGCTTCAGAGGATGCATATGGTTTTCTAGAGGAGTGCCACTGTATTCTCCGCACCCTGGATATATATTGTGAAGACGAATGGGGTTGCTTTTACTACATTCTATTTGTCAAGAGCAACGTATCAATGGTGGTAGGTGTAAGAGGAGGGTAGCCCAGCCAATGACGTTTCACTTATGTGGACTCGATTTTCAGAGTTGTTCTTGAGAGAGTTTGTTCGCCAGACCCTTAAAGATGATTGTCACATGGAGTTTGATTAGCTACGCCAGGGTATTATGAGAGTGTCGGAGTATGTTGTCCGATTTAGTTATTTTTCCAAGCATGCACCTGTCTTGGTTTCTACAGTCAGAGAGTGAGCCCGTCGATTTATCGAGGGGCTCAACTATTGTATTACATTCAGCATGGATCGAGAGTTAGATATAGATACCCCATATCAGAAGATGGTAGATATTGCATGGAGGTTGGAGGGTATGCACGCCCGTGAAAGAGATGACAGAGAGGCCAAGAGGCCTCGAGATATAGGAGGATTTAGTGGTGGTCATGTTGTAACTATAGCTTGTCATGTTAGAGGATATGTGAGTCGTCCAGTTCACTCGGCACTTCCAGCTCCCAGTGGTGCTTCGGTTGTTCCGAGGTCTCAGGTTGCACATTTTACTCAGCCACTTTCTAGTTCACCTCCTGCATGGGGTGCCTTCAGTGGTCAGTCCAGCCGACCAGGCCCGAGCCAGTCCTAGCACCCATACTCATTGAGAGTTTCTTTGAGTGTGGTGATACCCGTCACATGGTTAGGGACTACCCCAGACTCTAGAGGGTTGCACCTCTACGGACCATCCAGGCTCCTCAGATATAGTCAGGTCTGCAGACTTCTCAGGCCATGATTGCTTCCCTAGTTGTCGTTCCACCCGCACAGCCAGCTAGGGATGGGGGACGGGCGGTAGAGGTCTCCCTAGATGGGGAGGCCAAGCTAGATTATATGTTTTTTGGGGTAGGATGGAGGCAGTTGATTCAGACGCAGTCATTACAGGTATGGTTCCGAGTTTCCATAGAGATGCATCAGTCTTATTTGATTCGGGGCTGTCATCTTATTTTCCTTCATATTTGGATATATTTCATGATTCTCCGAGGTCTCATATCTATGTGTCCACAGCTGTGGGAGATTCTATAATTGTGGACCATGTGTATCGGTCGTGTTTAGTTGTTATTGGAGGTTTTGAGACCAGAGTTGATCTATCATTTCTTAGTATGGTAGACTTTTATTTTATCTTAGCATGGACTGGTTGTCGCCATATCATGTTATTTTAGATTGTCACGCCAAGACTGTGACGCTGGCTATGCCAGGTGTGCCACAGTTAGAGTGGAAGGGCCTTTGTGAGAGATGTCAGTGCTGATACTCCTACCGTTAAGTCAGTTCTGGTAGTGAGAGACTTCCCAGATGTATTTCTAGTGGATCTTTCAGGCGTGCCGCCTGATAGGGATATCAATTTTGATATTGACTTGTTGCTGAGCACTCAGCCCATTTCTATTCCACCATATCGTATGGCCCCAGCGGAGCTGAAGGACTTAAAGGAGCACATGAAAGAGTTGATTGATAAGGGCTTCATTTGGCCTAGTGTGTTGCATTGGGGTGCTTAGGTCTTGTTTATGAAGAACAAGGATGTCTCTATGCGCATGTGTATTGATTATCGACAGTTGAACAAGGTTACAGTGAAGAAAAAGTATCCATTGCCATGCATTGATGACTTATTTGATCAGCTATAGGGAGCCAGAGTGTTCTCAAATATTGATTATGGTCAGGTTATCATCAGCTGAAGATTCGAGATCTGGTTATTCTGAAGACTGCCTTTAAGACTAGGTATGGTCACTAAGAGTTCCTTGCGATGCATTTATGCACCTGATGAATAGTGTATTCCAACCTTATCTTGATTCATTCTTCATTATGTTTATTAATGATATCTTGGTGTACTCCTGCAGCTGGGAATATCATGAGCAGCACTTGAGGATCGTGCTCCATACCTTGAGAGAGAAGAAGTTGTATGCAAAATTCTCAAAGTGTGAATTCTGTCTTGATTTGGTGGCATTTTGGGTCATGTTGTGTCAAGTGAGGGGATCAAGGTAGATCCGAAGAAGATTGAAGCAGTGTAGAGTTGGCTCAGGTTGTCTACAGCCACTGAGATCCGATTCCTTGGTTTGGCCGGGTATTATCATCATTTTATAGAGGGTTTCTCATTTGTTGTATATGACCAGATTGAACCAGAAGGGTGCTCCTTTCATACCATCTGAGGAGTATGAGGTGAAACTTCAAAAGCTTAAGATTGTTTTGACTACAACACTAGTTTTGGTATTGCCTACGGGCTCGGGGTTTTATACTATGTATTGGATGCATCACGTGTTGGCCTTGGCGTGATGTTGATGAAAAATGGTAGGGTGATTGCATGCGCTTCTCGACATCTGAAGACCCATGAGAAGAATTATCCGGTCCACAACATAGAGTTGGCATCCATTGTTCACTCATTGAAGATCTAGCAGCATTATTTGTACGGTGTCCCTTGTGAGGACTTTATCGACCATCGAAGTCTGCAACATCTGTTCAAACAGAAAGATATTAACTTACGGCAGCAAAGATGGTTAGATTTGCTTAAATACTATGATATCACCATTTTATATCATTCCGAGAAGGCCAATATGGTGGCCGACGCCTTGAGCCGAAAGGCAGAGAGTTTGAGCAGTTTAGCATACCTATTGGCAGCAGAGAGTCTACTAGCTATAGATGTTCAGGACTTAGCCAACCAGTTTTTTAGGTTGGATGTTTCGGAGCCCAGTCGAGTGCTTGCTTTCGTGGTTTCTCGATCTTCTCTATATGATCGTATCAAAGAGCGTCATTATGACGACCCCCATGTGTTTTTCCTTAAGGACAGGGTTCAGTACGACGATGCCAAGGAGGTTTCAATTAGGGATGACGGTGTGTTGTGGATGCAGGGGAGATTATGTGTGCCCATTGCAAATGGTTTGCGTGAGTTGATTCTTCAGGAGGCCCACATTTCTCTCCATTCATCTACATGCCGCCAAGATGTATCAGGATTTGAGGAAGCACTATTGGTGGAGGATAATAAAGGACATAGTGGAGTATGTAGCTCGGTTCCTAAATTGTCAGTAGGTGAAGTATAAGCATCAACGATGGGGTGGTTTTCTTCAGCGACTTGAGATTTATATTCTCGAGTGAAAATGGGAGCATGTAATTGTGGACGTCGTTGTTAGGCACCCACGAACTCAGAAGAAATTTGACGCGGTATGGATGATTGTGTACAAGTTGACCAAGTCGGCTCATTTCATTTTGGTAGTGACTACCTATTCTTCAGAGCAGCTGGCTCAAGTTTATACCTGCGAGATTGTCCGACTTCATGGCGTACCAGTATCCATCATCTCTGATAGGGGTACGCCGTTTGTATCGCATTTCTAGAGATCTATACAGCATGAGCTAGGAACACGGGTTGAGTTGAGTACAACATTACACCCCCAAACAGACGAACAGTCCGAGCTCACCATTCAGGTATTGAAGGATATGTTTCACGCATGTGCTATGAATTTTGGGGGTTCTTGGGATTAGTTCTTGCCACTTGCGGAGTTTGCCTACAACAACACTACCAACAAAGTATTTATATGTATCCTTATTAGGCACTATATAGGAGATGGTGTCGTTTCCCAGTTGGTTGATTTGAATCGGGAGAGGCTAAGTTATTAGGCACAAATTTGGTTTGAAATGTCTTGGAGGTCAAGTTGATCAAATATTGGCTTCGTACATCTCAATCTAGATAGAAAAGTATGCAGATCAGAAGGTTTGTGATGTTGCATTCATGGTTGGAGAGCGATTCTTGCTCCGAGTTTCGCCCATGAAGGTTGTTATGACATTCGGGAATAAGGTCAAGTTGATCTCTAGGTATATCGGACGTTTTGAGATCCTTGAGAGGATTCGTGAGGTGGCCTACAAGCTTGCATTGCCACCTAGTTTATTTGCGGTTCATCCGGTGTTCCATGTTTCTATGCTCCGGAAGTATTATGGTGATCTTTCTCATGTTTTAGATTCAGCATAGTGCAATTGGACGAGGTTTTGACTTATATTGAGGAGCTTGTGACTATCTTGGACATATATATCCGGAAGTTGAGATCAAAGAAAATTTCTTCGGTGAAGTTTCAATGAATGGGTCATCTGGTCGAGGAGGCGACCTGGGAGACTGAGCACCACATGCAGAGTCGTTATCCTCATCTATTCACCACTTCAAGTGTGGCCTTATGCACGTTCGATGACGAATGTTTGTTTTAAGAGAGGGAATCTAATGACCTGACTGGTCATTTTGTATAATTGCACCCCGATAACCCTTTTTATTCTTCACACATGTGTATTTATGATTTAATGACTCGCGGGGTTGGTTAGTTTTGTTCGGGAATCTTTCGAGTTAATTCGGACCTCTTGATTCCTGACTTAGAGGTTTAAATTAGAAAATGTTGACCAAACTTTGACTTTTGTGAAAACAACCTCGGAACGTTATTTTGATGGCTCCGATAGCTCTGTATCGTGATTTTGAACTTGGGGGTATGCCCGGAATTGATTTTGGAAGTCCTTAGGTTGATTTATGTTGTTTTGTCGAAATTTGGCAATTTGAAGTTGAAAAGTTTGATTGTAGATTGACTTTTAACTATCGAGCTCGGAATTTGATTTTGGGACTAAGGATAGGTCTGTTATGGTATTAAGATTGTCTACAAAATTTGGTGTCGTTTGCACTTGCTTTGATAGGATTCGGACTTTGAAATTCATGCGTTTTAATATTCGATTCTAGTTTTAGATGTTATTTTTGTGTTTTGATCGCGCGAGCGAGGTCGTATGATATTTGTATACTTGTGTGGATGTTTGGTTTGGAGCCCCGAGGGCTTGGATGAGTTTCAGACATGTTCCGGAATGTTTTGGACTGATATTTTCCAAAATCTGGTGTTTGGTGCCTTTAGTATTGCGATTGCAAACACCATGGTCTCATTTGCGACCTTAGCAGGGAACCCGTAGGTATCGTAATTGCGATTCCTGGGTCACATTTAAGAAGAGGTCTTGGGCTGGGCTAGGTTCGCATTTTTTATGGTCTTCGTCGTTTTTGCGACGGCAGCAGGGTTCGCAATTGCGAACCCATCTTCACATTTGCGAAGAGTTTCCCAGGCCTGTCAGTGCCGCAATAGTGAGATTTTCTTCGGAATGGTGAGGGTTCACAATTGCAATAACTGCAGCTGAACATAAGGGTTGAAAGTTAGGATTTCATCTCTCATTCTCTCATTTTCGAATCTTAGGCTCGGTAAGGGGCGATTTCGAAAGGGCATTTTCACCTACAAACTTTGGTAAGTGATTCTAATATATTTCTAATCATATTCCATCAATATATCTTAGATTGTAACATAAAAATCATGTGAATCAAAGTGAAAATTTGTGAAACTTTGTCAAGTTTTTTAAAAATAAGAAATTGAGTTTTGAGAGTCGATCTGGACCCGAGTTTTGACCGGGCACGGGTTAACTTTTTAGAGAAAGTGTGTTCCACCCCCTACTTTTCTACAGATGATTTGTGACCATAAGACCCCGTAAGTTTAACAACTTTGATACCGTCAGATACATTTTGATATGGTATTTATATTGAGTGGAACATTTTTGTAAAAAATTTGAAAAAATATGATTTTATATAGTTATTAATATTACTACTTTCGAATATATTTTAAATTACACACATAATATGAGGAAGTTCATGAGATTTTCTTTATTTTAAAGATAGGAATTATTTTCTCACAAGAAAAGAAGGTTATCTTTTTACCATTTTAAGATTTAGGCATACGAAAATTTGTACTCTTCATACGAGATTAGGAAAATTAGAAGTTAAGAAAATATATGTATTTTTACGTGGATGTTTTAATGAAATAATAGTGCGTGAATTTATTTTATAGGGTACCACATGACCGTAATAGTACGGTGTATAAAGTGCATTGAAATTAAGTAGGATTTTAAGTAATTTGAGACAACTCTAAATTATGCGGGTAATTGGTTAATTATCAGATAGCGGGATATTACCTAATTAACTAATAAGTATGGGATAAGATTAAAACCCCACCCCCACGTGGCAGTAAGTCACTACACAATTTATGACTCTTAGTCATTAGGGGGAGGTGGCAACCAATTCATGACTCTTAGTCATTAATGTAGATGGCAAAATCATTGAAACCAAGGCACATGAAGTAACCATCCTAAGAAGAATAACGAGAAGCTCATAAAGCTAATTGAGTACCTTATTATGCTGTCATAATTGATGCTTTCCCTGATTCCTTACTCATGGTGCACTTGCTTGATGATTTTTTGTCATTGTTTAATGTTCTCAGTTGTGACAATGCAATCCCGTACACTCTCGTTGCGCTCTGGAAGCTGATAGTTTTATCTGTGAAAGCTCTTGTTCGCGCTCTGGAAGCTGATAGTTTTATCTGTGAAAGCTCTTGTTCTTGCATTTTAAATAATAGGAGGATTTGGAAACCAAATCTATCATTTACTTGATTCTCTAATCCCTAGTAACCTAAATCATCCTATTTGTTATTCCATCATATGTCTCATGAGATCCTTCTCACTAACATGCTCAGTGCTTGAGATGTTTCCTGAATCTAAAATTCCAGAAGTAAAACTCCATTTTTGTGTTTAGGGGCTGCTTCACCCTGAGAATATTCAAATCACTCCAGGTTTGTTAAGGCTATTCCTTCTTTCTTTTGGCATGATCCGAGTAACGAGACGTAAATATAATGTTATTCCATAAGTGGTTCTACTCTTAGCAGTTAAGGATATCTATGTTATTAATTCATATAAAGTGATATTCAAGCATGTCTAAGTATGTTTCTAAGTCTCTACTGAGGGATATGATAAAGATGTTAATGTTTATAATATAGTGAGACATGTATTTTCATGCATTTACTACCGTGCTACGGCCGGTCGGGCAGTTACCACCGGTTGGGCAGTTACGCATTATTATTTACCACTGGTTGGGCAGTCATGCATATTCATTTGCCATCTACCTACGGCCGGTCGGGCAGTCATGAATTTACCACCAAGCTATGGCCGGTTGGGCAGTTACATTTACCACCAAGCTATGGCCGGTCGGGCAGTTACACATTTACCACCGCGCTACGACCGGTCGGGCAGTTACCACTGATCAGTTGGGCAGTCATGCATCATACGATATGGATAATGGAAATAGACTCAAAGAGAAACATTATATATGTAAGTATAATAAGTTTGCATATACGATGGCATTTCAGAGATTCAGGTTGATTCTTATATGTCTTCAATTAATGTTGACTTAATGCTATGTTTCAGTTCTGCCTTACATACGCAGTACATTATTCGTACTGACGTCCTTTTGTTGAGGATGCTGCATTCATGCATGCAGGTATATATAATCAGTTTGAAGACCCCTCATAGTAGACGAGATCGGCATTAAGCGAAGGATCAGTAAGACTCCACCTCATTCGGTGTGCAGCCGAGTCTAAGAGTCAACATTTTAGAATTTTGCTACAGACTTATGGGTAGGCCGGTACCCTGTCACATTTGATGTCAATAATCTTAGAGGCTTTGTAGACAGAGGTTCAGTTTGTAAAGTATGTCAGAGGCCTTGACGGCCCATATGTATTTAAGTTTTATGAACGATGGTTCATTGATATAACATTTGCCCACTTACAAGTGTTTTGCCTAACTTTATGTGGAGGAACTAACCCTTAGGATCGGTATTGATTAATTCATTTGTGCTATATGAAAGCCATGTACGCAAGGTAACAAGTGGGTACACAGATTGTATGTGGTATTTGACTAGTTTAGGCTACTTAGAGTATTTCCATGATTTAATTGAAATTACATATTATGTTCTAAATTCTCATAGTCAATCTGTACTTATTTGTGTTGGTCTATCTTTATATGCCTTAATTGACTTGTTTTACATCCTACTTAATAAAATTCTCTCATGCTTTAGTTGAACGCGTTGCCCCTTTTATTGTTACATGCTATCTCTTCATTATTAATTATCATTATTTAAAGTTATTGTTCTTATTATCTCCTTCATTATTGATTATCATTACTTGAAGTAATTATTCATGTTATCCCTTTCCTTGTTGATTTTCATTATTTGAAGTCATCGTTATACGTTATCTATTCTATTGTGAGTTATTCTTATTTAATATCGTTGTTATACATTATCTCACTGTTGACTTATTAGTGTTGAAGTTGTGAAAGTCGTTATCACGCTGAGGCAAAATTGTTATTTTTGAAACATCTTCCTTGTTGAGCATTTTACATTCATTATTGTTGTTGATATTCTTGTACCCGTTGTGGTGGAGCCATGGGTTATTGTTGTTAAAATATTGATATTGTTGATTGTTGGCAAGTTGTGATATATGAGCACTTGTGGTGCGAGTTGTTATTGCAATGTCATATTGACGTGCATGTGGTGGTATAAGGCTTGGGTTTAATGTGCATCCAGTGGTATAAGGTGGGACTTATGTGCCTGTTGCTTGTTGGGGAACTACGTGAATCCACGAGGCGTCATAAGGTGGCTTAAAGTGTGTGTAGCCATTACGGAAACTGTTTTCAAAACTTATTTCAAATGTAAGGCTCACGCGGCGGTATAAGGAGGGATTGTGATTGAGATTGTGAATTGTGAATAAGAGGCGGCACCTCGGTTGTGATTCTTGATATGTATTCATGAAACGATAGCTCGGTGGTGATTCTTATTGGTACACGAGGCGGTATATCATTGTGATTCTTATTGTTTTGTTCTTACTTTTTTTGTTAGTTATGGTCTGTATATGATCATTGTGTTATTTCCGTGCTTACCATTCCGGTATTTGTTGATATTGTTAACTATTTCGTGTTAGTTATTTCTTCGCTTTCCATTATTTATTTTTATTAATGGAAAAATAGTTATTTATCCTTATTACATTATTTACCGGCGAGGTTTTTAACGAGGTAACATTCATATGCTACCTAAGGAGAACTCACCAAGTATTCAAGGCTTCTCTTCGATCAACCCCGAATACTGAGGGGCATCCCCCTAGGAAATCACTAAAGTATACCAAAGAGGGTCTCGACAGGAGAATGATGTATCGGACCAAACGCTCGAATGAACCGTGTCCGCATAGAATAATCGAACCCTCGATGGTAAAAACATGTATACTTGTACCAAGTAATAAGAGAAGTACCTTCTATCAACAAAAAATTTCGCACATCAAAGAAGCTTGTTATTTTCACAAGAGACAGCCCCAGGGCCAAAAGTTTATCAAGCACTCAGGAACTGTCCTCGACAGTCACTTCATCAAGTCACCAAAAACTCGAAGCCATAAGACCTCAGGGCCGGCAACTTCAAGTTCATAAGCCATGCTCGAGGCAACATCAATTCCGACTCGGGGACTGCCCCCGACAGTCGGCTCATTAGGTTATCAAACTCGAAGTCGTAAGACCTCAGGGCAGGTAACTTTGAGATCATAAGCCCTCCTCAAGGCAACATCAATTCCGACCCGTAGACTGCCCCCGACAGTCGGCTCATCAGGTTATCAAACTCAAAGTCGTAATAACTCAGGGTAGGTAACTTTGAGCTCATAAGCCCTCCTCGAGGCAACATCAATTCTGACTCAGGGACTGCCCCCGACTTTCGGCTCATCAAGCTATCTAACTCGAAGCTGTAAGACCTCAGGGCCGGAAACTTTGAACTTATATGCCCTCCACGAGGCAATATCAACAGCATAAGCCCTCCATGGGGAAATATCAACTCTAACTCAAAGACTAACCTCGATAGACGATTCACAACCGTAAGACCTCAGGGCCGGCAGCTTCAAACTCGTAAGCCTTCCATGAGGCAACATCAAAATTGTAAGACCTCAAGTAAGGCATGTACAAATTTGTAAGACCCTAAAACAGGCATAAACCCCATGTCAAAGTCAAGGCTATATATTGAACTTGTAAGACCCAAAAGGCATACCCTCGATATAGACGCCATGGCTATCCCACTCGGGGACTAAAAGGCTACGGCCAAATGCAAGGACCACCGTCATAAGGCTCCGGCCAAACTAACGCAACTCAGAGACGTCTGAATGTTGCCATAAAATCACACGCCTCCAATTACTTCAAAAAACTTCGAGAAGAATCGGATAAAGGTTGTGTCAACATAAAGCATAAGATCCCAAGTCGCCAACTACATTAAAGGTTGTACCAACCTAAAGCGTAAGAGCCCAAGTCGCCAGTTAGTCGTATTGACCTTACGCATAAGATCTCAAGTCGCCAGCTACAGGTCATACCGACCCAAAGCGCCTCAGGGCCGATTTGAAAACCTGAGGGCCGTTGAGCTCGAGTCGAAACCCGACTCAGAGACTAAGCTCGATATGGTTAACTAAATGCCTCAGGGCCAAAAAGGCGTAAGATCCCAAGTCTCCCGCTACATTAAAGGTCGTATCGAACTTACGCGTAAGATCCCAAATCTCTAGCTACAGGTCATACCGACCCAAAGTGCCTCAGGGCCAATATGAAAACCTGAGGGCCATTGAGCTCGAGTCGAAACCCAACTCAGAGATTAAGCCCGACACGGTTAACTAAAACGTCTCAAGGCGAAAGATGTGTAAAAGATCGAGTCGCCAGCTACACCGAAGTTCGTACCAACCAAAAGTGTAAAGGCCCGAGTCGCCAACTTATAGAGCCTCAGGGCCAATTTATGACCCCAAGGGTTTCATCTCAAAGTCCAATTCATCGGGATAACTATCGGAAAGGAAATCAAACCAAAGAATCTTTCATATATATATGTGCATTACAAATACATATTTACAACACTCCCACAGGATTCTTATGCAAACAAACAAAATAGAAAATCTAGTCTACTCTCGGGACCAGTTCCCTCAAAGGCCTCTCAGGTCAGCTCCTACAGCGGCCTTCAAATATCAGCACCAGCTCAATAAGAAAGGAAAAACTTGGCGTCGATCTTGTCTGCCTCGGCCTGCTTTATCTCTTTTGAGAAGTCAAAGCCCCTGGTATGTATCTCTTTGAGGGTCTCCCTCCGAGACATGCATCGGGATACTCATTGTCCCTTCTCTCTCTGTTGAAAGCTCCTCTCAGCTGAGCCCGAGCATCGGCATCATCTTTCAAGTAAACGGACACCTTCTTATCGACCTTCGCTCGAACTACCTTAGCTTCAGCCCAAGCGTCCACAACCTCGGCCTTCATATTTAGAAGATCAACCTTGAGCTTGGAAATCATGTTCGACTGAATTGAGCTATCTTCTCGGGCATTGAAAAGTTGTATCTCGAGGGTCGCAGCCTTGACCGAAACATTCCTTTGTACCACAACATGTACACCTACATGCGCTTTCAGTTCTTGGTATTCGGGCCTAACTTGCCCAACCTTGCCCTAAAACCGCTCCAACACTTCTGTTTTTTCCTGCAACTGAAGCACCGAATGGTTAGTTCCCAAAAGCGAGAAAAGAAGCACGTACCCCTTTAGGGTAAGGGTTACCTGACGCTCGAGTTTGACTTTATAAATCCGGCTTCGATGCATCTCCACCCAAATATATATCAACTCTTTTGTCTTCTTCTTGCAAAGAATCTTGAGAGATTTTTTCTTACCCAAAGCTTCCCGTTGTCTTTAAATGTAAGCAATTACTTTTCCTGTTCGTTCTGCCACTTCTTTCATGGATACTTGGCTTATCTTAGTGCCCACGAATACTGGAGTTCCCTGTAACTCATATGATCTCAATTATCAACTCTTGATTTTTTTCTTCTTCCCGTTCACTAGCCACGATAAGTGCCACTTTCTTATGGAGTGCATACAATATTATAGTGACACTGCTGTTACAAGACCATTTTTTCTTTAGGTCACTATGCTTATGTTGAAGCCTTCTTCCTTATTTCCTCAGCTAGTCTTTCGTTGCAGTGCTTTGGGAAGACCATCTGACTCTCGTAAAGCTGCGAGCTTATTACATTGTATACCCCCCGGTATTACTGATGTTCTTACTCGCCTATCATTATCCTTAGTAACTTACCTTCGCGCCCTTGTACTCGTACTGTTGCTTTTGAATTGAAATTTCAGTTGTCTCCCTAGTGGCACTCTCTTTTACTTCCGTAACACTTATATTGTACCTTCTACTACCCCAGCTCCTATCTGAATATTTCTCGAGAATTATGATGTCGTATCTGAGAGACTGAATTTCCTATGCTGGGTTTCACTACGTTTATCTTTCATGATGTACTGATTTGTCTTTATCCTCCTATCTAGCCATAACTAGGCCCTTTCTGAATCAACTATAAACTACCCGTTGGTCCACTCTCATATTTGTATTTTATGTAAAGCCTCTTGGGTTATGTCCTTTGTCTTACATCTCGTACGTGATCCTTATGTATCAAGTTTTCATTCCCACTTATTTATCAATATCATCGAGTTCAAAACCCTTGTTGATTCTCCCCGGTTATGCTTGCATAATGTACTGGAGTCATATTATATCTGTAGGATCTGAATAAATGCAATCTCATTCCTTTCACCTTTTTACCGCATTCTTCCTTTACCATTCGATAGTTACCTCTTCATCTTTGGCATTTTTTTTACATCTTCACTGACATATTACTCGCCTTGCGGTAACCCTTCTACACCGGGATAATTGAATTTTTTACGCCCAAGGGTGACACCTGGTGGAACTGGCACATTTAGTCCCTTAAGCTTAACTCTGCTCATAGTGCTTGCTTTAGGGAAGCGTCTTCGTGAATGACCTTTAAAGGTTATTCTTCTGTTGTTCATTCTATTATTGTCGAAACACGATCTCTGAAATGATGCCAACTATTGCCAATTCCTTCTATCCCTAGTTCATGTTCGGTTTTTTTTTCTTGTTTACTATCCCATACTAATTTCTATTAATCGGGGGTCTAAATTTTCCTTCTGGTAATCACGTTGGACTCAGCAACTGATTTCTCAAAATGAGGATATGACTTTAGGGCTTATTGTCTCAAGGCATGTCTCCTCTTGTGTTTTCCTTCACTGGACTATAGACTCTGCCATCTTGTCATATTTTGATTTACCGTTATCACTCATTTATCACATCTTACTCATAATGCTTCATTTACTCTTCTTATTCTCCTTCTAATATCTCTGTCTATTACCTTATTCTAAAGACTTCAACAAAACAGCCTTTCGCTTTTAGATCCCCTTGAACCATCTCATTGGCCCTTGGTCGACTAACATTCTCTCTTTACTAGGGGTAGGAGTCATCCTAAGGTAAATATTCCTCCCTTCTAGGATTCCAGTGCCTATCTTTCTGAACTTTTTGAACATTCTAGTATTCATATCTGACTGTATTATTCTAGAGTGGACCCATCTGGATATCTCCCAATGAGAACTATTACCATGTCCTGCACTACCCTTCAAAAATGTTAGATAATGATAACAATCCATCCACAATTTTGGGTTACTCTAACCCCAGCTGGATCCTAATATCCTATCTTTCTCTTAAATTATATTTGTTAGCTCCCATAGGCCATAATTGAGATGGGTATGGTCAATTGCAGATATCTCTGTTACTGTTGAAAGTAAGTAAAAATGCTTATATTTCTCTGCCTGAATTATAAATATTGATAATCTTTATTAACTAGGTACCTCGTACCCTTCTTCATCTTGCTTCTTTTACTTTCCGAAACTTGTATCTACCTTCTGATTCTCTTATTTCTTTTTACCATATTGGTAGATAGATATTCTTGCCTTAGAGCTCCTTATTAAGAAACTTACACCTCTTAGTACACACATGATCTGCTGAAGACCTCACATTTACTCATTGTAAGCATGATGCAAAATTAAGTTCCTTTGACTCAACTCTTCCACAACCACATTTAATCTCTTACCAATTGCCTTTCTATATGTAGGCATCATTGTATTATGAATAATAGAATTTAGGAGTTTGATTTCTTACAACTGAGCTCTACCACACGATCTAGAGTAATAAGAAAGAGTGACAGTCCTAAATGCCTTGTAGCCTCCTGCTTATAAGTGTGGTGTACAATACACCCATAAACAAGACTCTACTAGACACTGCTTGTAGACTCCCTAAGACAGAACTGCTCTGATATCACTTTTGTCAAGACCCAAACTGGAGGGCTCCGACGGACACCCGGTACTTTATTCAACCGAGTGCCAACGTAACATATCTTGCTTATCATACTATCATGGGTAAATGTGCCAAAAGGGTCATCGTGACATAACCAAAATAAAACATAAGAGAATCGTAGACATAGGACGACCTAACATGATATAGAAACTTATACATATGACATACGGGCCTATAAGGCTGACATGATCATTTGTAAACTCAAAACATAGGCCAACAAGGCCATACAAGCATCCTTATACCTGACATCTGTCTACAAGCTTCTAAAAGTACATAAACATCATAAATTTTAGGATAGGGCCCTGTCATACCAATCAATACATGTCCAAATCATATTGACCAAATAGGTAAGTCCAGAGAAACTAGAGTGCACCAACACTTTCCACTGAGCTGATAGCCTACTTGGAGGACTGTCAACCTGTCTATCAGGACTTGCAGGCATGAAACACAGTGTCCCCGAACAAAAGGGACATCGGTACGAATAAAGTATTGAGTATGTAAGATAGAAAAGTATAAATAAGAACAGTAATATAAAGAGAGATATAGGAGATACAACCTGAAGCATCTGAGTGCCTCTGAGAGATAGTGACATGAAATGCGTGATACATATATATATACATAATCTTTTAAAAACATACGCCTCTGTAGGCATCACCATCATCATCATATCATACCCGGCCTCGAAGAGGACTCGGTAAATACGTACCCGGCCATCATAAGGCTCGGTAGATATGTACCCGACCACGTGGAGCTTGGTAAACCCAACTGATTAGTGGTTGCACAATAGGTGTCGTACCCGGCCGACTATAGCGTGGCTCGGTAGAGTAAAGTAGATACATATATAATGCATACTGGACTCATGAAATCACGTTCTAAACATTTCGGAGTGATGTAAGGTCATTGCACCTTCGACAAACATTATGGACATCATACCATCAATATGAACTTCACTAGGATTCAAGGATCATACATAATTTCTTAGGATAACTTTATAAGAAAAGAACAACATGGACAACCTTAGTTGCTAGGAGTAGATTCGTTATGAAATAGAGTATCGTGTACGTTCGTTTCACTTTGGATCATGCCAAAAGAAAGAAGGAAGTGCCTTAACGTACCTTAACCAATTTTAGTCCTTAATACCTTTCAAGCAACTCTTCAAACAAGTAAACTCAATCTATTATAGCATAAGGAGATTCAAAATCAGTGTTGCAAAAAGGCTAAGTCTGTAGCTTAAGCTAGTAGCTCGTTTACATAAATTCGGGCAGCATCTCCCCTGTAACAAGGGCCTCCTCTAATATCACATACCAATAACAACAGCCAGATAAATCTAGCAATATATAAATATCAATTATAAGACAGCATATAACAACAACAAGTCACAACTATTTCACAACGAGCGGCAAGCTCCGATTGGAATCCATATAACCCATATCACCCATTATAGACTTCTCACATTTACTTAACAGAATCGTTAACATGATAATAAAGTATTTCATCAATGACTCCATACTTATACCATATATTTATAACAAAGAAAATCATCCACAACTCTAACTATCTTCGATTAGCAATTTTATTCACTAGTTCTTGTCTAGTCCATCCATTTAACTTAATCAACATCAAGATAACCTTAAGCACATGAAATAACACAATACAAATATCTACTACAGTAACTTCAAGTCAAAATCCAAGTTGTATTTCGCTTACAATAGCCCTCAATGGCAATACAACATCATTAAAGCTAATCCAAGTAGTATCTTGTAGTTTATCATCCAAACAACTTAATCAACATACAAGCAAGATTAAGAACAATTAGTAGGTTATTATACTCACGTTATCCAAGCAACAACTTCAAATGTCATCCAAACACAGCCCACAACTATCGTCAATGACAACACAACCTCAAAGAGGTATTGTTCTTCACTAGAACTAACTTTTGATGTTGAAATATGGTGTTATTCATTTGCAACACTTGAAATAACCTAGGTTTGAAATGAAAACCATGAGAGAGTATTTTACAGAACATAAACCACTTAAAACAACCTCCCACATGAGCTGAAACCACCCAAAAATCAGCAACAACAAGAAGAACAAGAAACTTACTAGCGCAACGAAATTTCCGACACTTGATTTGTGTTGTTTACCCTTTGTTTGGGTCTTGCATCATGAGATAAATTTGAGAGAGTGTTTTTAGGGTTCTAAGGTCCGAATATACTAAAAATTAATGACTAAAAATGGGGTTGAGACATCTTATATATATATATATCCATATGTCTTAAACCGCCTATGTGGGCCCCATAGAGAGCTACTTGGCGCAGTCTCGCGAAAATGCGAATATCTCCCTACTCCGAGATTGTATCAATGAACGATTTAATACGTTGGAAAATAGGCTCATAGATATTCAATTTTGAGTGTATATCACCCCGTACCAAGAAAATTGGGAGAAAAGCTTAGTAACATTTGACCTAAAGTTTAAGTAAAATTATGAACATACGTTGCGACAACTTTTGTCATTCCACAACTTGCTTGACTTCAAAATGTAACACATGACTATCATAAGACTAAAATAACTCATAACATAACCTCCTTATCATGTTAATAAATATAGTCTCACCCCAATAGTTCATGTTATAATATTCCAGATGTATCGACTTTCGACAAAACTTATTTTCTTCAATTGGTTTAGCTTCTAAGTCTTCCAACCCTCTTGGTACTTGCAGTCCATGATCTTAAATATTAGTAACCTTCAAGTTAACATGATTAACTTACTTTATGTTCTTTTAAATACAATCTTATTTCTGAGCTTAAATCAATTGACTTACGACATACTCTCATGTACGAAAATATGGGGTGTAATAAAATTGAAGACAAGAGAAACAAAATCTCAAGTTATTTAAAAATATTCCAGCAAGTAAAAACGGTATAGAGTTTATACACAAACCTTGGTATCTTACCACAAAATAATTCAACTACTACTTGAGGACGTTCGAATCATCTACGTCATTGACAAACTAAATTCGTTCACTTCCTCAAACATTTCCCCTTAGATTTTACAAGAGTATATATAACTTAAATATATAATAAAATATCTCTATGAGTTCAATTATTTTAACATGTCGAATTAAATATGATATTGGTGAAAATCACCCTAAATATTTGAAATAAAAATTCTGGATAGTACCATTATCTTGTGATGTGGATAAGTTTTAAATATGTAAACGAAAAAAATAGGCTTTATGGCATCAATGAGAGTTGTAGATATATGCTTTAGGGTTTCACAGAGTCTTGAATCACACTCAAATCAATTTTTTAAAAAGAGGTATGTTGCTCACAATACTAACAGTAGTGCATGGAGGGCTCTTAAAACAGAAAATCTGGCAGCACATGTCCTCTACTTTATCACCCTTTTTCGGATAAATACTAGAAAAATTAGGTTTTGGAGCCTGAACAAAGGTTATAGATCTATAAAATAGCTTTCCAGAAAAATTTGGCTCACTTAAAAAGGAGTTTTATATGAAGAGATATGCTAAACTACTAATAGTGTTCCAGTTCAAAATGGGTTTGGTAAACTTACCTCAAAGATGAGAAGTAACTTGTGGATCAACCAAGGCAAGTCTTGTTGGTGACTTGGTGGGAGAATTTTATGATAGGAGAGGAGTTTTTAAGGTTCTCTTTTGCTGGAGAAGACTAAATTAGAGGAGGTGGTTAAGGATATCTTCACAAGAGTGATATATATCACCTTGAATAAGGATGAATAAAAGGTGGCTGCCCAAATTTTTCTTCTTTGGATAAATACAAAAGAGTGGCTGCCCAAAACTTTTGTCACGACCCCAATTTTCCATCATAGGATGTTGTGACGGCACATAGTACCTAATACTAGGTAAGCCTAACACTTACTGAATTAATAGAAGAATTCAACCACCAATTGATAAATATGAAATACAAATCTTTATACACAACTTACAATTTTGAAATCGGTAGTAGAATTCATAAGCTCTACTGATTTTGCTAAGAAAGTCCCTAAATATAAATATTCAAAATAGAATTAAACAGTACAAGTACAATAACAGAAGGTGATTCCGAGGCATGCAAACACGACGGCGGGTTTACCTTGAGTCTCCACAGCAGTGCTCGACCAACTAGCTAATAATAACCGAGGCACCTGGATCTGCACAAAAATGTGCAGAAGCGTAGTATGAGTACACCACAGCGGTACACAACAAGTATAAAGACTAACTTTGGTGGAGTAGTGACGAGGAACAGTCAAGACACCCACTGGACTAAACAACCTGAACAAGTATAAATGTAGAGCTAACAGGGAACAATATCAATAATAAGCTAGGCATGATGAAAATAATAATACAATATTTGCAATAGAGACTAAAAGCAACAGTAAGCAACGAAACACAACAGGTAATAACACTGTAGAATAATCCAAACACAGTTCAATCTGGTGAAATCAAATAAGGGAAGACAAGTCACAACTCAGTAGGAATGACCGCTTTCACACCAGGTTTATCCAAGAATTTCCACGAGGTACCAAACCTCAAAAACAATCACGGGTCCCAATTCGTGAACCCTAATCACTTGGCATCTTGTGCCCACATTAAAGTTCATAAAAGCACTACACAAGGGGTGACAATATCTAATATCCGCTCGGACCACTCACATGCCGACAATAATAATACCTCATGACTGCACAGACAACTCACGTGCCAACAGGATAAATCTCACACATAAGGCAAGTACACGGGGGTATATGTAAATGGTCAAAACATCAGGATTCATCTTCTTAGGCCGATATGGGTGATTTATCTTTGTGCAAGTGTTCTACCAGCATTTAAGTCAACAAGTAAGAATAGAGACAATGAATAACACATAAGAAGCGATCACCACAAAGTGTACATTGTAATAAAGACAATCATGAAATGAAAACCATGAATAGTACAACAAGATTAACTACACAGAACAAAGCAAATAGTGCAACACGGAGAAAAATAATGAATAGTATGCTAAGGAAACAACATACAAGGACAAGTACAAAAGAATGGAGAAATGACAACAAGATCCCTACCGAGGTACCGCCTCATAGTCCCAAATCATAAAATGAATCACAAACTTTCTTTATATTACAGCGGGAGCCTTTATATTTAGTTTTTGAAAATCATTTTTCCCGAAATAGCATCCCGCATTTTAGCTCATCTTATCACACCTCATGGATTCTAGTAGTTCCCCTACTAGCCACGCGTTTCAATCCCACCTTATCTCATCGCATGTGTTTCAACACCCAGACCTTATACCACCGCGTGTGTATCAATAATAACAACAACACGGCAGAAACCTCATGCAATAGAATAACGATGGTACGGCAGAAACTTCGTGCAATACAATAACAAAAGCACGGAAGAAACCTCTTGCAAACACATAACAATTATCTCAACAATAACACGTATGCCAAAACATAGCAACTCAAATAAATGACTTTCACAATATGTGCCCACATGCCACAATATTTCCTCAAAACAGTTTCAATATCACAACCACGCATAGCCCTCGGCTCAAAAATACTGAATACAAAAGCAACAATGATAATAATACAAGAATACAGAAATTAAATCAACTCGGGAACTTCAAAACACAAAGAAACGGAAGAACGAGATCACAAAGAAAGACACAACATGGAATAATGGTCTCAACAAGAATAGCTCAACAAGGAAGAGATAATGTGTAGCAATGATTTCACAAAAATACAATTCAATGATAAGAGGGATAACATGAATCAATGATTCCAAATAAGGATAAGTCAACAATGACAAGGGATGACAAAACTTCATTTAGGTTTGAGCAATTACGGAAGAGATATAACAAATTCAATTAAGGATAGCAGAATATGAAAAAAATAATAACAACTTCAACTAATGATAGAAAATTACGAAAAAGATAATAATAACTTCAATTAAGGATAAGCAATTACGGAAAGGATAGCATGGAAATAACAGAGGCAACAACTCCGGTTAAGGCACATAAGAGTTTAATCGACAATAAGGGTAAAACGTGAAGCAATTAATCTCAAATAAGACACATAAGGATGAATTTAGTAAATGGGGAATCTAACGTGACAAGACAACTTCATATTTAATGGAAACAAGAACCTAAGAGACCTAAATGGTCAAATTTTCACAAATAAGCTCGAGCACGTACTCGTCACCTCGCGTACACGGCCTCCACATGACACAACTAACACAAATGACTCAAATCCTAAGGGGTAGTTCCCCCACACAAAGTTAGGCAAGATATTTACCTCAAGGAAGCTAGACTGTTACTCTAAAATGACGTTCTCGAGTGAAACAATCTCCGGACAGCTCAAATCTAGCCAAAACAACTTCAAATCATAAATAAAACTCATAGTAAACAATTTCGGATAATAAAGCTTCAATCTTTAACAAGAACTAAAAAAAGTCAACCCCTGGGCCCGCATCTCGGAACCCGATAAAATTCACAAACTCCAAACACCCATTCAATGACGAGTTTAACCATACAAGAATTACTAAATTCTGATATCAAATTGCCCTTCAAATCCTCGATTTATATTTTGAAAGATTCTTCAAAAATTCCCATTTTTTCTCAACTCAAAACACTAATTTAATGATAAAAATAAAGATGAAATCATGAAGTATAATCAATTTCGAGTGAAGAACACTTACTCCAATGATTTTCTTGAAAATTCCACAAAAAATCATTTAAATCTGAGGTCTCTAGCTCAAAAGATGACAAATGGACAAACCCCTTGATTTTGGAAAATATATTTTGTTGCCCTGGTAACATGCATCGCGATTGCGTAAATTCGTATGTGATCGTGAAGAAGGAATCATCATCTTCCAAGAGAAACACTACGCAATCGCGAACAAATGAATGCGATCGCGAAGATGAAATATCACTGCCCAAAGAAAAGCACTACGCGATCGCAAAAAGAAGAGTGCGAACGCAGACATCTGACTGCATAAGCTTCACGAACTCATGACCACGATCACGTTCACGATGAACAAAATCCATAAGATCCAAGAAACCTTACGCGGTCACATTTTCATCTTCGCGATCGCGAAGAGCAATAGCGACACCAAAAACCAGCAACTCAAAAGACTGAAGAAATGGCTCGTAGCCTATTTGAAACACACCTGAGGCCCTCGGAATCCCGTCGAAACATGCCAACAAGTTCCATAACATAATACAAACTCACTAGAGTCTCAAATCACGTCAAACAACGTCGAAACTACAAATCACACCACGAATCGGACTTATAAATTTCCAAATCTTTTAACTTCTATAACTCGCGCCGAAACATTTCAAATCAACCCGGAATGAGGCCAAATTCTGCATGCAAGTTCCAAATTATATAACTAAACTAATTCAACTCTCGAAATCGCATTCCAACCCCAATATCACCGAAGTCAACTCTAGGTCAAACCTCTCAACCTTCTAAAATTCAAGTTTTCAATTTTCGCTGAAATGCTTCAAATTACCGTATGGACCTCCCAATCCAAATCCGAACGCACGCCTAAGTCCAAAATCACCATACAAAGCTATTGGAATCATCAAAATTCCATTTCGGGGTCGTCTACACAAAAGTCAAATTTCGGTCAACGCTTATCGCTGAAACTTCTAAAACAAGAATCCTTCTTCCAAATTGACCCCGAATCATCCGAAAGCTGAAATCGTCCACCCGCGCAAGTCATAACACATAGTACGAAGCTGCTCGAAAGATGCCGAACGGGACGAAAATTCTAAAATCGTTTCAATCCAAGCTCCATAGCTTCAAATATGCAAAAATGGTTGAAACCTCCGAAATAGAGTACTTTATAATCATTGGGCAATTTAACGAATCACGGCCACAGAAATACCCTCGCAATTGGGAAGAAGGAAAATCACTACCCCAGAAAATACCTTACGCGATTGCGCACAAAGCGCTGCTAACGCAAAGAAAAACAACACTACCTCCAACAAATACCCTACGTGATCGCGAATTAACTCCTGCGAATGCGAAGAACACAGCGCCCACTCTTTGCGATCACGTCCAATATTACACGAACCCGTTGAAGAAGCTTCCAATTCCAGCTCTCAGCACCGCCCCTATGCGAACGCGATACCCACTGTGCGAATGCGTCAAGTACTTAACAACACGTTACGCGATCGCATTTGTCCAATCGTGACTACGAATAAGAAACATCACATATCCATATTTCCCTGTACCCGATTGCATCTCCTAATCCGTGATCGCGTAGAACAATCAAGGCACCAGAAACCAGAACACACCAGCAATAGAAACATGGAGAAAAATAGCCCCAATCAATCTGAAACACGCTCGAGCCCCTCGGGATCACGTCCGAACATCCCAACAAGTCTCATAACATAACACGGACCTACCTGAGGTCTCAAATCACGCATAACAATATCGAAACAATGAATCGCACCTCGAATCAAATTTAAATGAACTTTGAACTTTTAATTTCCATAACTCGCGCCGAAACATATCAAATCAACCCGGAATGAACCTACATTTTGCACACAAGCCCCAAATAATGTAACAAAGCTATTCCAACTCCTGAAACAAAAAATCGAATCTGATATCCTCAAAGTCAAAATTATGAACTTCCCAACCTTCGAATTTTCAACATCCGTCAATTAGCGCCAAAACCTTCTAGAAATATTAAAATGCCAATTCGGGCATATGACCGATTCCAAAATCTCCATCCGGACCTAATGGAACCATCAGAACTCTGTTCCAGGTTAAATACCCAAAAGTCAAACTTGGTTAAATCTTCAAACATGAGATTCATTCTTCCAAATCACTTCCAAATAACCTGAAAACCAAAACCGAAAATTCACACAAGTCATAATACATCATACGGAGCTACTCATGCCCTCAAACTACCGAGCGAAGTGAAATTGCTCAAAATGACCGTTGGATCGTTACACACTTGTAGTCACTCAAATGACTTCAAACAAACTTCATTTGATATATTTTCACATAGACAACAAACCTCAATCAATCGCAAACATCAATATGTATCAAGATCCAAGAAATCAAATATTCAACTCAAGAACACAAAGAACTTACATATATATATATATATATATATATATATATATATATATATATATATATATATATATATATATATATATATATATATATATATATATATATATATATATATATATTATTTTTATTTTTTTTTATTTTCAAATAAAATCAAATACTTAGCTAGTGTATGTAGAAACAAACACTAATCCAAGCACTGATACCAGATGATACAAATGTGGAAGCAAATAACAGGAACATAAATAAAAGGTAGAAAGATAGAGATTTAGTAGAGAACCTGTCACGACCCATTTCCGGAGTCGTGATGGTGCATGTCGTGGAACCAGGCAAGCCACCCATTTTATCTCACTAAATACAATTCCCATAAAAAGCCCTTTTTTAACAAATTCTGAAATCAATAACAATAATAATAAATCTAGTATTTTGGGAAAACCAGTTTAATAAATTTAAAAGATCAAATCCTACAAATCCCGGATCCAGTGTCACACGGTCATGAGCTGCTAATACTTACTAAAATTCAAAAAAAAATGACTAACATAGTCTGAAAATAAATACGACAGGTAGAAAGGAAAGAGAAGACGAGATCACGGTCGCCAGCTGCTACCTCGTCAACTCTGATAAAACTGATGCGCTCCCTGACCCGAGCTGAACTCCTCTGTACCTGGATCTGCACACAAGGTGCAGAGGGTAACGTGAGTACACCAAATCAGTAGTCACGAAAACAAACAACGGGCTGAGAGGTAGTGACGGACTAAACCTCTGACAATTCAAACAACAG
>ML308252.1:0-45022 GCA_005239505.1 Nicotiana paniculata
TGTAGGAGACTTCTATTTCACTTGGGAAACACTTAAACCCGTCAAAACACGACTTCTGGCCGATATGGGGACCTGGCGTTTCAGCCCTAACGCCTGGCTAACGCCAGGCAAGGGCTGGCGTTTCAGCCCTAACGCCTTGCTAACGCCAGGGTAGGGCTGGCGTTTCAGCCCTAACGCCTGGCTAACGCCAGGTAAGGCTGGCTGTTTGGCTCTGTCNGTAAAATGTAAGATATATCACATGTAAAACTATGCAATTTAGTCTCGCATCACACCCCTTGCAACTTGAGTATTTTCTATTCCAGTCGTAAGACCAAATCATTTGGTGCTGGAGTACTTCGACCATCAGAAGTTTCCACATTCTCAGCATGTGTAGCGTTGTCTTTCCTGGTGCCACTCATATCGTCCATCTTAGCTTTTCCCTTGCTTTTCAGATTACTTGGAGGAGGAGGAGGTGGACAGTCTCTGGATCTAGTGTGATATTCTAATGATGCCAGTATGCGTGACCAACCTTGGGGAATGAGAATAATCAAAAAGAAAGAAAAACAAAAAGGTAGTCAAGTCAGTAATTCTGCAAGGTATTTGCAGTATTTAAACACACATTGTGGGAATGTAAATTCGCGTCCTAATTAGGGAGCCTCGTTGTGCCCGAGGTAGGCCTACTGACAAGTAGATTTGGAGAAATTTAATGCCAATAACTGCATCATTTCATTAACGTAATAAATAAGACGAATCTAAAACGACAATAAATAAATAAGTCACTAATGGAATTTGCCTTATTACATTCGAAAAGTGATTCTAAAACAAATAAACCCAATCTACTTGGTCCAAGAGGGACCTTCTCCAGGCTTGGCTCTCTTGGCTTCGTCGATCAGGTTCCCCAGGTTGCACATGTCCAGTAGCAGGTATGCTCTTGCTAGATTTCCTCCTTCATTACCCTCGACATTCTGGCAGTCTATGACTCTTTTCCTCATCTTCCCCTCTAACTCCATTAAACCCCGCTCCAAATACTCCAGCCTTTCCGTTGACCTAGTAGCCATTTCCCTCCATTCATAGTTGACTCCGTATCAATCTTGTGCTGCTCCAAATGCTTGGCCTCGGACTCGTGAAATCTTTTGCGCAGTCTGTTATACTTCACCCGTGCTTCAGCAACTTCATTTATGACCCTGTTCCCTTGACCGACTCCTGGCTCGACTATTCCTTCCATGCTATCGTCCAACCATGATGGGTAGAATTACACATGCCCTGCGTGGTATCGATCAAATGCCACATGTGCTGAGCTTCACATTTGTACGAGATGTCATCATCTTGAAAATTTGCTCTGTAGTGACTCATTTTGGAGACTCGTGGTATGACTTGTTTTCTACCAGCTTGTCTCATGACCCTGATAGGAACATAGAGGTGTATGCCCCTTAACCCAATCAACACCAGATGCAGAACATCCCTGGATCTGATGATGAATCACTAGTAGGGAACCATTCGAACATCCAATGAACCTGGTCATTGGTCAGATTGTCAAAATATTGTACCTATTATGTAGAATTGTCTAGTTGAGCAAACCTGTCTGGGATAAAGGTCATTCTTTTGGGGTGATGGAAAGCTATGTGATCATTCCACGGTCTCCGTGGAATCTCTTGGTGGTATTGGCCTCTTTGGAGATGTTCTAGCAACCAAATCTGTAGCAGCAAGTTAGAACCCTCAAAATGTTGAATCCTTTCTGGAAACGATTCAAAGCCCGATATATTTATGCTATAACCGTAGGAACAATAGTGTACGTTTTTCCCTCGATTCTCTCCATCAAAAATTTGGTTACCATGGCTAGTACAGTGTGAATCCTGTCCCTTTTGCTTGGAAACACTATCATACCCAAAAAGCAGATGATGAACATGAAAACCTTACGATGAATCCAACCCAAGGAAGTGATGGAGAACTCATCATGAAAGATACGATAGGATTTGCGGTGTTCGTACCAGTCATAAAGGAAGTCAAAAGGTATGAATGACTTCTTCAAACATACCAAGTCGTCGTTCTTTCTTAAGCCCATTATTTTCAAAAACACCCTGAGGGTGGGATTTTTCGGTACCAATAAACTAGGATTGTCTCAAGGTAGTCCAACGAATCCCCCTATTTCCTCCAAAAGAGGGGTCATTTCTATGTTGCCAAAACGGAATACGGCCCTTTCTTTGTCCCAAAACATAGTAGCAGCCTCGATCAACGTGTTGTTTTGTTGGATGTCTAATAAGGAAGGTAAGTTCACGAGGACCCTTTTCACATGATTTTTTGTCACTTGACGGAAGGTCTTCCCACCAATCTAGCAATAACAGTGTTATATCTCGGACCATGCCGAACCTGGGGACTTCGTGCCTCATTTTCTGCAAAATACACAAGGTTAGACCCTTTCCCCCTCCGTATTCGACTATTTATACATTAACGATTAGCATATCGACATTTATTTCTCCAAATAATGCACATATCGTCGTTGCATCCGTTGGGATTATGGAAACCCCAGTGGACTTTGGACAAGGCTTTACTTAAAGGTTTATTACGCAGACAACATATTAACCCAGGCTAGGTTTGACCATGATGCATGTACAATTATTATCAGAGTAAGGTTTCTATAGAGGTCTAGACTGGTACCCTCAAGTGGATAACTTGAGGCGGAAATCATGGAATCGTCGACTGCACTGTTGATCGACTAGTTTTACCGCAAATAAGCGTTTCCAAATTCAAAAAGGGTGATATAAGAAGAACACAGACACTCATCAAGTGTTGTTATGGTATTAATTACGCACGAGTGGAATATGATATTGAGGTATTTGTGAAAAATAAAATAATAGATTGTTAAGTATTTGCACGATGAATAATGATATAATGAGGTATTTAATAATTGTAAAAGCATTTAAGAAAGAAAACAAGGAGACAAGTCATTTTCCATAGTGAAAAGGAATAAAACAGGAAAGAGAAATCTAGTGAGCATTAATAAAGGTAGGAAAATAAATTCACATAGAGTGGGAAAGGGAAGGATTGTGCAAGTATTGATGGAACAATAAAGGCATGCCTAAAGAATAATTCACAAACAAATTCGTTACGGTAAGAGACTAAAGATATCCCCAGCAGAGTCGCCACGCTGTCGCGCCCCCTTTTTCTTGCGAAATCGGGTTTCGACATTTTTTTGGGACAACTCCTTTTGAGAGGGTAAGGAATTTGAGTTGAGAGAGTCGCCACCTAACAAATTAAGGTGCGTTAGGGAACCTTAAGAAGATAACTCATATTACCAGTTTATATCACCAGAGATCGGGTAAGGGCTCAAATTACCTTGAGGGTAAGGTGTTAGGCACCCCTCGAGGTCCACAACGGTGGGTCTCGGCCGAACTTACATTAAGAGGATTAATCTAAGGAAAAGAAAGCAATTTGGACAAATAAAATACTCGATTTATTTTAGAACATGAATNTTATGCGTGCACTACGCGTCCCTTACCTATGGACCTGGAGGTATTAGGACCTCTATTTGGGATAGTTCTACACCCAGCCTATGTTGCTCAAAAATGTAGAGGCAGTTTTATTAAGGCGAGTGTTAAGACCTGTTGTTTGCCTACTAATTTTATTCAGTAATATCTGGGCACTTCTGGCAGTAATACATCACAATTATAAATCTTGAATTGTTATTAAGTCCTATAGGTATATTGCCTATGTGATTGACAGTGGCAATTGAATTCAGAACCAATTAATAGAATCCTATAGGCATGACTTTTATGAGTTTGATGGTTATAGACCTATAGACATGATTTCTAGGTGTAGCACTGACTTTAACTTATAGAGATATGTTTTATTTTCCTTTTTTAATCCTATAGGCATGCTTTCTAATTACTGTAGTGACTTAAGTCCTTTATGCATGATTTATAGGTTTGAAACTGGTTTTAGTCCTATAGGCATGGTATCTATTATTGAGTTGATTTAATCCTATAGGAATGATATCTAATGAGCAGTAATACGGGCAGAAATTGTACACATTGTCAGAAAAACAATTAAACCAAACATTGAGGTCCTATAGGCATGATTGCTAACACATGTTTGTTGGACAAATTGATGCAACTTATATGCAGGATTTCTAGTATGCAATTTTAATCCTATAGGAAGGATTTCTAATATGCAAATATAGAACTCAGAGTCAACATCATCAACGAAAGTCATATAGGCAGGATTTCTAAGAACAATATAGAATTCGTACAGTTTTGAAAAATGAGCAAAATTAACAGCATAACTAAATCCTACAGGCAGGATTTCTACCCAGTTTAATAAAAGGAAACAAGAAACCCCCTGATTTTACTAAATATCCCCAGAATCTATTTATTACAAAGTTATTACATACCAGAATGGCAAATGAATTACATAATATTAACAAGATACACTATAATAAGTCTTCATTAGGCCCAAATAAACCTGAGAACTAAGCCTTCCAACCATAACAACTTTGCAAAGCATAGTGATTCACCCATAGCATATTAGAACCAGGTTTCCACTATGTCAAAGTTCTCAAGGGCCTCAGGGACCCAGGGAAATGCTAACACCAGAACCACACATTCAGAAGATAGCTCACAACAGATTAGGAACCAATTCACAGTGTAACGACCCGATCGGTTGTTTTGCGTTATCAGACCCCGTTCCCCTAAATGAAACTTCCCATAGCGGCTTATTTTTATTTATGACTTGGGGGGGGGGGGGGNGAGGTCCGAGATTCAGAAGTGTTTAGAGCAATATTGGAACACTTCGTTCCTTCAGGTTGGCCATTAAGGCAAAGTTTGACTTCGGTCAACATTTTGAGTAAACGACCTCGGAATTGAGTTTCGACGATTCCGGTAGCTTCGTATGATGATTTCAAACTTGGGCATCTGTTCGGAATGGGTTTTGGATGACCCGGGAGCGTTTCGGCGCCCAATATCAAAATAAGAGTTTCCTTAAGTTCATATTGTGGTTTGGGACGTGATTTTGTGTTATCGAGTTCCGAATGGAATTTTGAGATGGGGAATAGTTTCGTTATGTCATTTATGACTTGCCTGCAAAATTTGGTGTCAGTCCGAGTAGTATAGGTCGGTTCGGCGCATTGTTAGGGAATTCAAGAAACTTAAAGTTCCTAAGTTTGATTCTAGGGGTTTTGAGGTGTGATTTTGAGTTTTAGCGTTGTTGTGGGTGTTATGAATGCTCGAGCGAGCCCGTATTATGATTTGGAACTTGTTGGTATATTTGGACGGGGGCACGGGCGAGCCCAGGTGCCTCTTGGGCACCAAATGAGGCCAAAAACTAGCTGAAGCACTTGCTGGTGCACCTGATCTGGTGTGACCGTAGGTGCGGTTGCCTAGTCGCAGGTGCGAGACCGCTCTTGCGGTCCCAGCCTCGCAGGTGCGAACCCTAGGTGGGTTTCCAAGTTCTCACAGGTGCGGGTCCTTTCCCGCGAGTGCAGAGCCGCAGGTGCGGACTCCTGCCCGCAGGTGTGAGCCCAGGCACTTGTCCCATTTTTCGCAGGTGCGGTCGTCGAGTCGCAGGTGCTGAAACCCCTGTTGGTAGTAAGGTCTTTACATGAGGGATTATCCCATTTTCAGTCCATTTTCTTCCATCATAGACGATTTGGAGAGCTTGGAAAAGAGTCCCACGACCTAGCTACTAAAAGGTAAGTGAATTCTATCCTAAAGTTAGTTAATGCATGAATTTCTAGTTGAATTTAACTACCTAATTAGTCGAAAATTAAGGAATTGGGTAGTAACCTAGGGCTTTCGAGACTTTAGAGAATTACCCGTGAAATTGGCTATGAAATCATACAAAAATCATATATTAATGATCCTTAGGTTATGGGTGAGTGTTTCCTTGGAGAATTTTTGGAATCCGAGCATGCTGACCCGGGGTTGGATTTTGGGATTTCTTCAAGAATGATGAATTTGACTTAGTAGTAGGAGAATTCCATGCTTTGAGTATAATTCGATATATTTATGTAACGTTTGATTAGTTTCGAGTCCTTGGGTGACAAGTTCGGAGTTTCGGGCCCATTCTTGGCTCGGGGAGTAGGTTCGACACGAGGTGAGTCTCCTTTCTAACCTTGTAAGAAGGAATTGTCCCCTAGGTGATTTAAATGGCTATTTGCTAATTCTTGTGGGGGCTACATACACACAAAGTGACGAGAGTCCGTACGTAGCGACTATTATTGTTATGTCCGGGTAGTTATGCCTACACCACGCCTTGTGTTTTTCCTTGAAATGAACTATATGCTTAATGAATTAATGTTACATGCGGCTTGTTTCCTAATATCATGGAATTTGAGAAGTTTTAAGGAATTTTTCACCGAAAAGTAATTTATAAAAAATAAATGTGTGGATTGTGTGTGCATGTGACCGCTAAATTGTTATCCTGTATGCGCATGCTAAATTGTTAATGATTCCTTTTATGGATATTGAGTGGTCAGATAGTTTAAGGAAAGAAAAAAGAAGAAGAATAATGAAGTAGAAATTGTATATTTACTTCCAGTATTTATTTGAATTACTATTATTTTTAATGTTTGCTGTTTTTATCATCCTCGTATGTCTGTTACTGATATTATATCTTGTTTAGTCATTTTGTTGGACCTTAGTGAGTGTCAAGTCGACCTCTCGTCACTAATTCTTTAAGGTTAGGCGGGATACTCACTGGGTACATATTTGTTTATGTACTCATGCTACGCTTCTGTACTTATATGTACAGGTTCTGAGGCTGGTGCATCTGGTTATCAGACCAGAGCTCGATTATGATCATAGTTGGACATGACTTCACGGTGAGCCGCTTCTCCTGATGTTCCTCGGCAGCACAATGGAGTTTCTTTTGCTTATTTCCCGTCTATTTCCTACAGACAGTGAGACTGTATATTATATCTTTTGTATATTCTGTTAGTATGCACGTAGGACTTGTGACACTAGTACGTGGCAGACACGTGGTAGTTATTATGGATTACGGGTTTGTATATATATTGGCTCACGCCTCCTTATGACCGTTTTTTATTAAAACTGGCTAATTATTCTTGTCGATTTATGTTTTAAGCTTTAAAAACTTGTTATATGTTGAAATGTTTAATCAAACAAGAAAGAACCCTTAGTAAAATGAGTGTTGGCCTACCCGACCCTGCTATTGGGCGCCCTCACAACCTGAGTTAGGATTTTAGATCTAGATTCATGTAAGTCTCACGAGTCACGGGGACAAACCCAATAGAGTCTTGCGGATCGGTACGGAGACGTCTGTACTTATCTTTAGGAGGCTATATAGTGTTAGGAAAACCTCTTCTTATTTTTATTCTATCATGCAGTCAATGGTTTACTAAATCTCATTCTTCTATTCTCTCACAGATGGTGAGGACGTGTGCATCCGATGTTCCAGACCCAGGAGGGGCCGCTACCCCCGTTGTTCGAGCCCGTGGCAGAGGCCGGGGGAGGACAGCGGCCCGAGGTAGGGGACGAGGGCGTCCTCGAGCTATTCCAGTTGCACCACCACCAGAGGCTCCTACTATAGAGAAGCAGGGTGAGGTGCCCCCAGCAGGTCCTGCTCCGGTGGACTTTATGACGGAGCCAGGCTTCTAGGAGATCATGGGCCGTATGATGCGGTTTATTGACACTATGTCCTAGGCTGGTTTATTTCCAGCAGATCCTACCACATCTCATGCGGGAGCGAGGGCCCAGACTCCTACCGCCCAGGCTGCAGGTCAGGCAGCATCATTACATCATACCCCGGGTACACTGCCCGTGGGTGGGGTCCAGCCTATAGCAGCAGCACCTGAACCCAGACCAGATGCGGACGGTAATCTGTAGAAGTTATTGGATAGATAAACTCGATTTCACCCTCCAGTCTTCGGGGGTGAGCGAGGTGAGGATGCCCAGGATTTGTTGACTGGTGCAGGTATATGCTGCACAATATGAGGACATTAGTCCCATGGAGTGGATTTAACTACCTTCCAGTTAGAGGGTAGAGCTTGCAGATAGTGGCAGTCCTATATTCTCAGCAGGCCAGCAGATTATCCTCGTATCACTTGGGAGAAGTTCACTCAGATGTTTCTAGACAAGTATATCCCACCCTTATAGAGGGAAGAGCTGCGATATCAGTTTGAGCACCTGGAGCAGGGACAAATGTCAGTGACAGATTATGAGGCTATATTCTCAGATTTATCTCGCAACACACTCATGGTATTACCTACTGATGCCGAGAGAGTGAGGAGATTTGTAGCAGGGATGCACTCCGGTATTAGGGCCAACATTGACCGAGAGGTGGAGATGGGGACCCCCTATCAGCTGGTGGTCGAGATAGCTCGTCGGATTGAGGGCTATCGATCGAGAGGCAGAGAGCAGGGTCAGCAGGACAAGAGATCCAGATTCTCCGGGGATTTCAGAGGTGCCCCAGTTAGGGGCAGAGGTCATTTCGGTAGAGGTCAGCTCAACAGGCCTCCAAATAGAGAGGTAGAGCAGCTAGGAGCTAAATATTAGAAGAGCGCCCTCTCTTTTCTTCGGGAAATCGAGTCCTTGAAGCCTTGATCTACGGAACTGACATATACTTGTGCCCAATGCATGCATCATCAGAAGTGGCACACAAAATATTATCATCACTGAGGCCATACAAATTGAACATTCCAGAAGCTTCTAGAGACCGGCGCCTGGTGCTACATCTCTCAAAGATTGACTCGAAGGTAGCCATACTTATCTTACGATATAAGTGGACTACCCGCGATAGCGAAAACCATGAGAGATAAAGCAGAAAGCACCCCCACCACCTCCCCGAGGTGTTCCAGCGATGCCTCATTTCAGCGCCATGCCAGAGCAATCTTACCGCCCTCCATCCATTCAGAGTTCACCCAGTGGTTATTCCAGTTATCCGAGATTCCCCAGTCCCTACTTTAGTGCTATGCGAGAGAGTACACATTGCTCTCCCGCCATTCAGGGTTCCTCTTCGGGGCAGCAGGCTATGATACCTAAGGGTTGTTATGAGTGTGGGGATCCAGGTCATATGAAGAGGCATTGTCCCAGGTTTCGAGGAAAATCAATGCAATAGGATTATCAGCCTATGGGTAGGTCCAGCACCAGTCGTCAAGCCAGCTAGAGGTGGGGGACAGGTCGGCAGGGGTCGTTCTAGAGGTGGAGGCCAGTCAGGGCGGAGGTTAGCCAACTCTTGTTCATTCTGGCGGGGCTCAGTCTTCCGGTGCTCCGGCTAGATTCTATGCTATTCCGGCCAGATCAGATGCAGTGGCCTCAGATGTCGTGATCACAAATGTTATTACAGTATGTGGTAGAGAGGCATCGGTGTTATTTGATCCAGGATCCACCTATTCCTATGTTTCGGTCTTATTTTCTCATTTTCTGGATGTTCCTTGTGAGTCCTTGGGTTCTCATATATGTGTGTCCACACCTGTGGACGATTCTGTGGTGGTAGACCGAGTTTACCGGTGTTGTATGGTTAAATTCTGCGGGTTCGAGACTCGAGCGGATCCCTTATTGCTCGACATGGTTTATTTTGAGGTTATTTTAGGCAAGGATTGGCTATCTCCTTATCATGCCGTGCTAGATTTCCATGCCAAGACAGTTACTTTAGTCATGCCCGAGTCGCCTAGGCTGGAGTGGAGAGGTTCCTCAGTTAGTGCAGCCAGCCGAGTTATTTCATTCACGAAGGCTCGACATATGGTCGAGAAGGGTTGCCTGGCCTATCTTGCTTATGTACGGGACACCACCGCCGAGTCGCTGACGATTGATTCAGTTCCAGTTGTTCAAGAGTTTGCTGATGTATTTCCTTCAGACAGTCCGGATATGCCTCTGGATCGTGATATTGATTTCTGCATAGATTTAGCTCCAGGCACCCAGCCTATATTTATTCCTCCGTACCGTATGGCTCCAAAGAGTTGAAGGAGTTGAAGGAGCAGCTTGAGGAGTTGTTGGCTAAGGGTTTCATCAGACCAAGTGTATCGCTGTGGGGTGCTCCAGTTCTATTCGTGAAGAACAAGGATGGGTCCATGCGGATGTGTATTGATTACAGCCAGTTGAACAAGGTCACCATTAAGAACAAGTACCCTTTGCCGCGCATCGATGATTTGTTTGACCAGTTGCAGGGTGCTCGGGTGTTTTCTAAGATTGATTTGAGATCGGGATATCATCAGTTGAGGATTCGGACCTCAGATGTTTTGAAGATAGCTTTTTTCATGAGGTATGGCCACTATGAGTTCCTGGTAATGTCCTTTGTCTTGAATAATGCCGCAGCAGCATTTATGGACTTAATGAACAGGGTGTTTAGGCCGTATATTGATTCTGGTATTGACCTCAGCACCAGTTCTGGTATTACCTTCCGGTTTGGGGATGTATACAGTGTATTGCGACGCTTCGCGTTTGTGGTGTGTGTTGATGCAGGAAGGGAGATTTATTGCTTATGCTTCGCGCCAGCTGAAAGTTTATGAGAAGAATTACCCTATGCACGATTTAGAGTTGGCGGCGATTGTTCATGCTTTTAAGATTTGGAGGCACTACTTGTATGGGGTGTCCTGTCAAGTTTATACGGACCACTGCAACTTGCAGGACTTGTTTAAGTAGAAGGACTTTAATTGAGGCAGCGCAGATGGCTTGAGGTTTTGAAGGATTATTATATCACCATTATTTATCATCCGGGAAAGGCAAACGTGGTAGCAGATGCCTTGAGCAGGAATGCAGAGAGTATGGGTAGTTTGGCTTACATTGCAACAGAGGAGAGACCTTTAGCGTTGGACATTCAGTCCTTGGCTAATCTCCTGGTGAGGTTAGACCTTTTAGAGCGTCGCCGAGTTTTAGCACATGTGGTTGCTCAGTCTTTGTTATTCGGAGAGATTAAGGATCGGCAGTTTGATGATCCATACTTGGCAGAGTTGCGGGAGACAATGGTTCAGGGTGGTGCCAAAGAGGTTACTATTGTCGAGGATGGTGTTCTGAGACTTCAGGGCCATTTATGTATTCCTAATGTCGATGACCTGAGAGGGAGGATTCTAGAGGAGGCACATAGTTCTCGGTATTCTGTTCATCCTGGTGCTACGAAGATGTATCGTGATTTGAAGCAGCATTACTCGTGGAGGTGGATGAAGAAGGACATTGTGGAGTATGTGTCTAGGTGTCTTAATTGCCAGCAGGTTAAGTATGAGCACTAGAGGCCAGGACTCCTACTTCAGCAGATGCCCATTCCGGAGTGGAAGTGGGAACACATCACTATGGACTTCGTGGTTGGGTTGCCTCAGACTCTGCGGAAGGTTGACGCAGTTTAGGTCATTGCGGATAGATTGACCAAATCGGCTCATTTCATTCCAATGGCTACTATATATACTTCTGAGAGGTTGGCACAGATCTACATTCGGGAGATAGTCCGGTTGCACGGTGTGCCGGTGTCCATTATATCAGATCGAGGTCCTTAGTTCACCTCGCACTTCTGGAGAGCATTACATAGTGAGATGGGTACCCAAATAGACCTCAACACAACATTTCACCCTCAGATTGATGGCCAGTCGGAGCGTACAGTTCAGATATTTGAGGACATGATCAGGGCATGTGTGATTGACTTCGGAGGTCAGTGGAACTAGTTCTTGCCTTTGACCGAGTTTGCTTACAACAATAGTTATCAGTCCATCATCGAGATGGCTCCATTTGAGGTTTTGTTTGGTCGGCGATTCCGTTCTCCTATCGGGTGGTTTGAGCCTGTCGAGGAGAAGTTATATGGCACCGACTTGGTGAGGGATGCTTTGGAGAGGGTGAAGTTGATTCAGGAGAGGCTCCGCACAGCACAGTCCACACAAAAGAGTTACGCGGATTAGAAAGCGTGTGATATATCATTTATGGAGGGGGATAAGGTCTTGTTCAAAGTCTCTCCAATGAATGGTATTATGAGGTTCGGGAAGAAGGGTAAGCTGAGCCCAAGGTTTATAGGTCCCTTCGAGGTGTTGAGGCGTGTTGGTGAGGTTGCTTACGAGATAGCTTTACCTCCCAGTTTATCAGGAGTTCATCCGGTCTTTCATGTATCCATGCTCCGGCGGTACCACGCCAACTTCTCTCACGTGGTTGATTTCAGCACTATTCAGTTGGATGAGAGGTTGGGCTACGGGGAGGAGCCAATTGCTATTATTGATAGACATGATCGCCAGTTGAGGTCCAAGAGAGTTTCTATCGTAAAGGTCAAGTGGATGGGCCAACCAGTTGAGGAGGCGACCTGGGAGTCCGAGGAGGACATGCGAAGCAGATATCCACACTTATTCAGCACTTCAGGTATGATTCTAGACCCGTTCGAGGATGAACATTTGTTTAAGAGGTGGAGAATGTAACGACCCGATCAGTCATTTTGCATTATCGGACCCCGTTACCCTAAATGAAACTTCCCATAGAAGCTTATTGTGATTTATAACTTGCAGGGGCGGGTGGTCCGGGATTCGGAAGTGTTTAGAGCAATATTGGAACACTTGGTTCCTTCAGGTTGGCCTTTAAGGACAAGTTTGACTTCGGTCAACGTTTTGAGTAAACGACCTCGGAATCGAGTTTTGACAGTTCCGGTAGCTTTGTATGATGATTTTGGACTTGGGCGTATGTTCGTAATGGATTTTCGATGACTCGGGAGCGTTTCAGCGCCCAATAACGAAATAAGAGTTTCCTTAAGTTCATATTGTGGTCTGGGACGTGTTTTGTGTTACCGAGTCCGAACGGAATTCCGAGACCGGGAATAGTTCTGTTATGTCATTTGTGACTTGCCTTCCAAATTTGGTGTCATTCCGAGTAGTATAGGCCGGTTCGGCACATTGTTAGCGAATTCAAGAAACTTAAAGTTCCTAAGTTTGGTTCTAGGGGTTTTGAGGTGTGATTTTGAGTTTTAGAGTTGTTGTGGGTGTTCCGAAGGCTCGAGCGAGTTCGTATTATGATTTAGGACTTGTTGGTATATTTGTATGGGGGCTTGGGTGGGCCCAGGTTCCTCTCGGGCACTAAATTAGGCAAAAAACTAGCTGAAGCAGTTGCTGGTGCACCTGATCTGGTGTGACCGCAGGTGCGGTTGCCCAGTCGCAGGTGCGACACCTCTCTTACGGTCCCAGACTCGCAGGTGCGACCCCTAGGTGGTTTGCCCAGTCCTCGCAGGTACGGGCTCTTTCCCGCAGGTGCAGAGCCGCAGGTGCAGAGCCGCAGGTGCAGACTCCTGCCCACAGGTGCGAGACCATGATCTTGTCCTATTTTCCGCAGGTGCGGAAACCCCTGTAGGTAGTAAGGTCTTTAAATGCAGGTTTATCCCATTTTCACTCCATTTATTTCCACCATAGACAATTTGGACAGCTTGCAAAAGAGTCCCACAACCTAGCTACTAAAAGGTAAGTGAAGTCTATCCTTAAGTTAGTTAATGCATGAATTCCTAGTCTAATTTAACTACCTAATTAGTGGAAAATTAAGGAATTGGGTAGTAACCTAGGGCTTTCGAGAATTTAGAGAATTACCCGTGAAATTGGCTATGAAATCATACAAAAATCATATATTAATGATCCTTAGGTTATGTGTGAGTGTTTCCTTCGAGAATTTTTGGAATCTGAGCATGCTGGCCCGGGGTTGGATTTTGGGATTTCTTCAAGAATGATGAATTTGACTAAGTAGTAGGAGAATTCCATGCTTTGAGTATAGTTTGATATATTACGTAACGTTTGATTAGTTTCGAGTCCTTGGGTGACGAGTTCGGAGTTTCGGGCGCATTCTTGATCCAGGGAGTCGGTTCGACACGAGGTGAGTCTCCTTTCTAACCTTGTAAGAGGGAACTATCCCCCTAGGTGATTTAAATGGCTATGTGCTAATGTTTACGGGGGCTACGTACGCACAAAGTGACGAGAGTCCGTACGTAGCGACTATTATTGTTATGTCCGGGTAGTTAGGCCTACACAATGCCTTGTGTTTTTCCTTGAAATGAACTATATGCTTAATGAATTAATGTTACATGCGGCTTGTTTCCCTGAGATCATGGAATTTGAGAAATTTTAAGGAATTGTTCACCGAAAAGTAATTTATAAAGAATAAATGTGTGGATTGTGTGTGCATGTGACCGCTTCACAATTTACATTCCGCAAGCAGAGTGTTATTTCCCCCACTCTCTTGGGAGCGGGTCGTACTCCACGACGATATTGAAAGATATATTATGGTTCGGGCCGTTCGACCCTCGGTAGTGCACATATATGATCATTATGATGGCTCAGGCCGGTTGCCCTTATCCTGTATGCGCTTGCTAAATTGTTAATGATTCTTTTTATGGATATTGAGTGGTCAGATATTTTAAAGGAAAGAAAAAAAAAGAAGAATAATGAATTAGAAATTGAATATTTACTTTCAGTATTTATTTGAATTACTGTTATTTGCAATGTTTTCTTTTTTTATCATCCTCTTATCTTGTTTAATCATTTTGTTAGACCTTAGTATTTGTCAAGTCGACCTCTCGTCACTACTTCTTCGAGGTTAGGCGGCATAGTCACTGGGTACATATTTGTTTATGTACTCATGCTAAGCTTCTGTACTTAATTGTACAGGTTCTGAGGCTGGTGCATCTGGTTATCAGACCGGAGCTCGATTCTGATCATAGTTGGACCTGACTTCACAGTGAGCTGCTTCTCCTGACGATCCTCGGCAGCACCATGGAGTTTCTTTTTCTTATTTCCCGTCTATTTCTTTCAAACAGTGGGACTATATGTTATATCTTTTGTATATTCTGTTAGTATGCCCGTAGGACTTGTGACACTAGTTCCTGGCACACACGTGGAAGTTATTATGTATTACGGGTCTGTATATATATTAGCTCACGCCTCCTTATGGCCGCTTTTTATTAAAACTGGCTAATTATCCTTGTCGATTTATGTTTTAAGCTTTAAAAACTTGGTATATGTTGAAATGTTTAGTCAAACAAGAAAGAACCCTTAGTAAAATGATTGTTGGCTTGCCCGACCCCGCTGTTCGGCGCCCTCATGACCTGAGTTAGGATTTTGGGTCATGACACACAGTGTGTCAGAGTTCACAGAAGTCTCACATGGACCCTGAGCAGTGCTCACAGTGGGGTGGTTGAGGATAAACCTAAGGGACTAAGAGTGGATGTTTTAAAATAGTGACAGCAAAATGAAGTAAGGACAAATTTTAAAACAGTTTGGATTTCAGAAGAAACAAAGTTTAGAACAAAAATTTTTATTCAGACAACAAGCAAGGTTTGCAAATTACATAGTTTCAAATAGGTTATTCTAAAAAAGAGACTTAATTATAATAAATGAGCATGTTGACATTTTGGACAACCAATGTTTAATCACAGAAGAAACTTAGGCAAAACAGTCAAATCATCACATGAATTCAGAGGGATACCAGAATTGTTAGCAAACAAATTGACAGGGCGCATGAACTAAGTAGCAAATATGTAAAATTTAGACAAATTAACTAATTACATGCTTGTAGTATCCTAAGAATGCAAAGTTCAGAGCAGGTCTAGGATTAGCAAACAGTGCATGAGACAAGTTAACCATTAAACTAGCTTGTAGGAGGATTCATATTATTCAAAAATAACTAATCTTAAATTAATACTAACTATAGGATTAGACAAAGTCATAGAAGCATAAGGGATGAATCATACTCGAAATTTAGACACGTTGGTAGAGCAACACATATTATGAAAGCATGGAGAATGAAATTACAAGGGATTAGGGCTTACTGATTAAGTAGGAAAGCAAATAAATATACCACAACAATTAAATCCAGAATCACTTGGCCTTGGATTTCAGCCGACCAAGACCAGAAGCAATGAGCACAAAATCAGAGTAAAAGAGCTAAGTTTTTAGTGAGAGAATGAGGGTTAGAGTCCGTCCTAAAGGGGAGAGGGGAAAGAGTTTAAATAATATTCAATTAGGCAAACAAATAAGGGAAGAAATCAAAATATACACAGACAAGGAAAGTAATTAAACACAAAATCAATTTAAGCAAACTTCAGTCAATTAACAAGACATAACAATGTGTAATCAGACGAGTAACACTCAAAATAAAGAAAACATCAATTAACAGGAAGTCTCAAGGCAAATAAGGTAAGAAAATAATGGAAACATGGTAGATTGAATGTAAATAAGGAAAATATCCAAGTATGAGAAAGGACAAAGTATCGGAAAATCAGTAAAAGATTTCAAACCTTAAATTTCAATAAACCAAAAATCGGCAGTAAATTAATGTACATAATTTAGATAGGAGAATATTCAAAAGGAAGACCAGAATCGAACAGATTTAGTTCAATTAAAGCATATCTGAAAACCTAATTTGGGTAAGCCATAAAATCAGCGGAGAAAATGACACAATAATCACATACGGTGTACAATGAACATAGACATTAGTTTATTCAAAAGAACATAGGATTGAACCAAATCTGGCTCGATTAAAGAAGGTTTAAAACCCTAATTTAGGTAAGTAAAAGATTTAACGAAAAATAAACAGATTCATGCAGAATAACATTTAAAAATAAGGTTTGAACCAATTTTTGGTTCGAATCAAAGATCTGAAAACCCTTACTTTAGGTTAGGTATGAATTGTTGAGAGATACGAAACAATATTCGTACTTACACAGAAAGACTGATGAACATAGACGGAAATAGTAACAGGTTAAGGATTTTGAACCAGATTTGGTTCGAATCTCTCAAAATTTGCTTTCCATTTTTGGCAAGCCTTTAGGAAATACCAAATGCGGGTAGCCAATAAGGATATAATACCAAATAAGGTAAGAAATCATAGGTTGATTCCATTTCTGAGTTAGAGTCGAAGGGGAAATGGGGATTGCGACGTTACGGTTTCAGAAGAGAGGGATGAGGAATATGAGAGAGTGAATAGAGACGGCGGGTGGGTGGAAGTGATTAGGGTTTAGACGGGTCGGTTAGTTTAATGGGGTGGGGTGATTGTGGATCGTTGATTTTGGGAGATCAACGGTCCTGATTTAAAGATGTTGGGTCGGGTAATTTGGACGGGTACATGGATTGGGTTAATGGGTATTTGGGTATTGGGCATTGGGTTGGGGTAATTGGTAGTTTATAGGTCCGAAATTAATTAAGAAAATGGCTAGATTTTAAATACCCAATTAAATCAGTAAATAATTTATAAAATTAATCAATAAATAAAAAAAATATCACTTGTGTATGAAAATGATTTAAAATAATTGCTTAAAAATATAAAAATATAAAAATATAAAAAGTCATTTTGTTGTATAAATAACACAATTATGCATATATGTGGGCTATTATTGGAAAATATGCAATTTTAGCCGAAGGATGCAAAATACAATTATAATAAATATATAAAAATATTTAAAGCATAATATGGATGTAGATGATGAAAATTAAATGATAAATGCCCATAAAATTTATTTGAGATGCAATTAATAATTATTTGTATAATAATGTCACGGCCCAATTTCCCACACGGGTCGTGATGGCGCCCAACGATGGGCTTAGGCAAGCCAACATAAATTACACTAGATGTTTCCCTTCCCAAGTGATTGGTTATATCATCTCTTACCATTTTTAAGCATATATTTACGGGATATTAACCGGCGAAATGAAATATGGTATTTAATACGTGAATCAAAAGATAAACATATATTTGAGAATGCTACCCAGCAACCCCCAAAAAAAAATGTACGCATGTATGTGTGCCAGGAACTAGTGTCACGAGTGTCGCGGACAACTATCAGAAATACGTCAGATTACATAAATATATACAACCCTATAGTCTGAATGAAATAGATGGGGAAAATAACAAAAGGAAACTCCAAGGTGCTGCCAGATATGCGCCAGGAAGAGCAGCTCACCGTGAAGTTTAATCGACCCCGGTCAATATCTAGCACCAGACTGATGATTAGACGCACCAACCTCCGGACCTGTACAACCAAGTACAGGAGAAAAAGAAAGTGCAGCATGAGTACATACATAAGTACGTACCCAGTGAGTATCCCGCCTAATCTCGAAGAAGTAGTGACGACAAGTCGACTCGATACTCACTAAGGTCCAACAATAATAATGCAAGGCAGGATATAAGGAAAAACAGTAAACATGTAAATAGTGCACCACAATTGTGAAGAGTATACAGAGTTCCCAAGTAAATATTGAAAGGTCCAACAATAACATCTCACCTGTCTCCTTTAATATATCATCAGTCAAATCATAAATCAGAAAAACGAAAACACTAAACAGTCATGCGCACACAGGAGTAGGACACCTTGGTGGAGTCATGAGGGAGAATAGCTAAGCACTGTTTGGGATCGACCGGCCCGTACCAAGAGTGCAAGCTTAACAGAAATCCATTCCTACGCACTACCGGGGATCGACCGGCCCGTACTAAGAGTGCACCTATCAGTGGAATCATAACATAGTGAAGTATAGCTATGCACTGCCAGGGATCGACCGACCAGTACCTAGAGCGCATGCTTACCAAATCATAAGGGAGAATAGCTATGCACTGCCAGGATCGACCGGCCCGTACCAAGAGTGCATGCTCGGCAGTAATCAAGCCTATGCACTGCCGGGGATCGGCCGGCCCGTAGCAAGAGTGCGTTTATCAATGTAATCATAACATAGTATAGTGTAACTTCGTCCATGAACTGCCGGGGATCGACCAGCCCGAACCAAGAGTGCATTCTCATTTAAATTCCATGTGCACTGTCGGGGATCGACCGACCCGAACCAAAAGTGCATTAATAATCCGTCGTGGCGTACGACTCTCTCCCATCCTGAAATCTCAATCTCGCCGTGGCGTACGGACCGATCCCATAAGAGTGAAGGAAACTTTACATATCGCTCACAGAATGTAAATTGCAAAGCGACCATACGCACACATCAAGTATCAAACCTATTTCACATATTGAACTTTTCCAATTATTTAACCAAATGGAGTACTCAAGGAAATGGTGCTATATCCAAGCAAGAACATATAACAGGTAAATCATTTCAAAGTAGAATATAAGGCATGTTGTGGTCCTAGACTACCCGGACATAAAAGGCGCAGTCGCTACGTGCAGACTCTCATCACTTGGTACGCACGTAGCCCCCAAAACAGTACATGCAACACATAGATTACCTATGGGGACATTTCCCTCTTACAAGGTTAGAAAGGAGACTCACCTCGATGAAAGCACTCCTCGGACCAAGGACATGATCAAAAGATGCACCCGAACATCGAAACTACTCCTGACGGATCACAACTAGCCAAACATAGTATAATTAAATCAATTTAAGTTCTAAGAAGAAGAATTAATAAGAAATCCCAAAAATATACATTCTTGAAGGACTTAGGGATTACAACCCCGGGCCCATGCGTTCAAAGTTCGAAAATTCTTGAAGAAATAGACTACCCGGAGCCTAAGGATCATAGCTAAATCAATCATACAAAAATTCATTAGTTTTCCAAAAACCCCCATTTTTCACTTCAAGTCTTGGTTATTCTAAGAATTGGTAGGGGATTTCCTTGGAAACTCATGACTTTAATTAGATAAATGGAGTAGGATCACTCACCTTTGACAACCTTGGTCGAGGTTGGGGTGCCCTGGAGCTTGGGAGTTCAACAATTGTGTAAAAAGATGATTTTTGGTGAAGAAGACCAGATTTATGAAACTTAAATAGAGTATGCCTACAGGGATTTTCGCACCTGCGACTTTGGGACCGCAGGTGCGGTCCCGCACCTGCGAAGGAATGGCCGTGCCTGCGGGGCTGGGCCCGGGGCTGGGCATCGCACCTGCGGAGAAAGAGTCTGCACCTGCGATAGATGGGACTGCAGGTGCGATATCGCACCTGCGACTGGTAGACCGCAGGTGCGGTCACACCAGAAGCAACCACACCAGTAGTGAATGCTGGGTTTTGGCCCTCTTGTGGAGTCCGGGAAGCCCCTGGGCCCACCCGAGCCCCCGACAAAATACACCAACAAGCTCCAAATCATATGACGGACTCGCTCGAGCCTTTGGAACACCCAAAACAACGCTAAAACTCGAAATCACACCCCCAAACCTCAAGATTTGAACTTAGGAATTTAAGTGTTCTAACCTCGCTAATAACGTGCCGAACTGACCTATACATCTCGGAACAACACCAAATTTTACGAATTACTCACACGACATCCTACGAACTTACCCGTGCGATCAAATCGCCAACACAACATCATACACATAGAATTAGGTATCAAGATCCATGATTTCTATCAAATTTCAGAAAATCTCAAAATTTCCATTTTAAGTCCAAAACACGCCAAACGAAATTTGATTTCAACAAAACTTTGCAGAAATTGCCTAAAATATATATAAGACCTGTACCGGGCAACGGAACCAAAATACGGGCCCTATACCATTACTTTCTAATCAGATTCCCTTTTTAATTTCCTTAATTATTTTCATAAAACAATTTCACTCAAAAATTCATTTATTGGGCTTGGGACCTCGAAATTCGATTCCGGGCATACGACCAAGTCTCATATTTTCCTACGGACCCTCCGGGACAGTCGAATCAAGGGTCCGGGTCCGTTTACCCAAAATGTCGACCGAAGTCAAATTTAAATTATTTTATATCAAATCATGGCATTTTCATAGAAGTTTCATATGAGATATGTCCGGCTACGCGCCCGGACTGTGCACGCAAATCGAGGCAATTACAAATGAGGTTTTGAAGGCCTCGAAAGTTCGGGGTGGGTAATAACATAGGTGATGACCCTTTTTGGGTCGTGACATTCTCCACCTCTAAAACAACCGTTCATCCTCGAACGAACAGAAGAAAGGAGTACATGAGCCGGGAAATAAATGAGGGTAACGGCTCTGGATAACGGACTCGGACTCCCAGGTTGCCTCCTCAACTGGTTGGCCCCTCCACTGGACCTTCACAGCAGTAACTCTCTTGGACCTTAACTGACGGTCCTGCCTATCAACAATTGCAATTGGCTCCTCCTCGTAGCCCAACCTCTCATCCAACTGAATGGAGCTGAAATCGACCACATGAGAGAAGTCGGTGAGGTATCTCCGAAGCATGGAAATATGAAAGACTCGGTGAACCCCTGATAAGCTGGGAGGCAAGTCTAGCTCATAAGCAACCTCTTCAACCCGCCTCAATACCTCAAATGGACCTATAAATCTTGGGCTCAACTTGCCCTTCTTCCCAAATCTCATAATACCCTTTATAGGCGAAACCTTCAACAGGACTCTATCTCCCTCCATGAATGATACATCACGTGCCTTATGATCCGCGTAACTCTTATGTCTGGACTGTGCTGTACGGAGTCTCTCCTGAATCAACTTCACTCTCTCTAAGGCATCTCTCACTAGGTCGGTGCCATATAACTTAGCCTCGTCGGGCTCAAACCACCCGATAGGGGAACGACATCGTCGACCATACAACGCCTCGAATGGTGCCATCTCAATGCTGGACTGATAACTATTATTATAAGAAAACTCGGCCAAAGGCAAGAACTGGTCCCACTGACCCCCGAAATAGATCACACATGCCCTGAGCATGCCTTCTAATATCTGAATTGTACGCTCTGACTGACCATCAGTCTGGGGATGAAATGCTGTGCTGAGGTCTATCTAGGTGCCCATCTCACTATGCAATGCTCTCCAGAAGTGCGAGGTGAACTGAGGGCCTCGATCTGATATGATGGACACCGACACACCGTGCAACCGGACTATATCCCGAATGTAGATTTGTGCCAACCTCTCAGATGAATAGGTGGTAGCCACTGGAATGAAATGCGCTAATTTGGTCAATCTATCCACAATGACCCAAACTGCATACACCTTCCGCGAAGTCCGAGGCAATCCAACCACGAAGTCCATAGCAATGCGCTCCCATTTCCACTCGGGAATGGGCATCTGCTGAAGTAATCCTCCTGGCCTCTGATGCTCATACTTAACCTGCTGGAAATTGAGGCACCTAGTCACATACTCCACAATGTCCTTCTTCATCCGCCTCCACAAGAAATGCTGCTTCAAATCACGATACATCTTCGTAGCACCAGGGTGAATAGACTACCGAGAACTATGCACCTCCCCTAGAATCCTCTCCCTTAGGACACTAACATTAGGAACACATAAGCGGCCCTGAAGTCGAAGAACGCCATCCTCGCCAATAGTAACCTCCTTGGCTCTACCCTGAACCACTGTCTTCCGAAGCTCTGCCAAGCACGGATCATAGAATTGTCGGGCCTTAATCTCCCCCACTAACGAAGACTGAGCAACCACATGTGCCAAAACTCGACGAGGCTCTGAAAGATCTAATCTCACCAAGCGATTGGCCAGGGACTGAATGTCCAAGGCTGGAGGTCTCTCCTTCGCAGCAATATAAGCCAAGCTACCCATACTCGCAGCCTTCCGAATCAAAGCATCCGCCACCACATTAGCCTTGCCCGGGTGGTAAATAATGGTAATATCATAATCCTTCAACAACTCAATCCATCTGCGCTGCCTCAAATTAAGATCCTTTTGTTTAAATATGTGCTGCAAGCTGCGGTGGTCGGTGTAGACCTCACAAGATACACCATACAAATAATGCCGCCAAATCTTCAACGCGTGAACAATCGCCGCAAGCTCCAAATCGTGCACCAGATAGTTCTTTTCATGAATCTTCAGCTGGCGCGAAGAATAAGAAATAACCCTACCATCCTGCATCAACACACACCCTAGCCCGCTACGCGAAGCGTCACAATATACTATATACATCCCTGACTCAGAAGGCAAGGATAGCACCGGGGCTGAGGTCAATGCTGACTTGAGCTTCTGGAAGCTCGCCTCACAATCGTCGGACCATCGGAATGGGGCATATTCTGAGTCAATCTAGTCAATGGAGCTGCAATAGAGGAGAAACCCGCCATAAATCAGCGATAATAACCTGCTAGGCCCAAAAAGCTCCTGATCTCCATAGCCGAAGTAGGACGTGGCCAACCCTGAACCGCCTCAATCTTCTACGGATTTACCTTGATACCCTCACCGGATACCACATGCCCCAAAAATTCCACGGAATCCAACCAAAACTCACACTTGGAGAACTTAGCATACAGCTTCCGCTCTCGCAAGGTCTGGAGTACAACTCTCAAATGCTGCTCGTGCTCCACAGGCTACGGGAGTAAATCAAAATGTAAACAATGACGACAATGACGAAGGAATCAATATACGGTCTGAATACCCTATTCATCAAGTCCATAAAGGCTGCTGGGGCGTTAGTCAAACCAAAGGACATCACCATGAACTCATAATGTCCATATCTCGTACGAAAAGCGGTCTTCGGAACATCTGAAGCCCGAATCTTCAACTGATGATACCCTGAACTCAAGTCAATCTTAGAAAACACAGGAGCACCCTGTAACTGGTCAAACAAATCATCGATGCGAGGCAAAGGATACTTGTTCTTAATTGTAACCTTGTTCAACTGGCGGTAATCAATACACATCCGCATAGACCCATCCTTCTTCTTTACAAAAAAGACTGGAGCACCCCACGGCGACAAACTTGGCCTGATAAATCCCTTGGCCAACAACTCCTCAAGCTGCTCCTTCAACACTTTTAGCTCCTTAGGAGCCATACGATAAGGAGGGATAGAAATAGGTTGAGTATCTGGAGCCAAATCAATGCAGAAATCTATATATCGATCTGGAGGCATGCCTGGAAGGCCTAAAGGAAACACATCTGGAAACTCTCGAACAACAAGCACTGAATCAATCATCGGAGAATCGGCGGCGGTGTCCCGCACATAATCCAAATAGGCTAGACAACCCTTCTCGACCCTATGTCGAGCCTTCAAGAACGAAATAACCTGGCTGGATGCGCTAACTGAAGAACCCCTCCATTCCAAACTAGGAGACTCAGGCATGGCTAAAGTAACTGTCTTGGCATGGAAATCGAGCACGACATGATAAGGAGATAGCCAATCCATGCCCAAAATAATCTCGAAATTGACCATATCTAGCAACAACAGGTCGTCTCTGGTTTCAAGCCCACAGAAAGTAATCACACAAGACCGGTATACCCGGTCTACCACTACAGAGTCACCCACACGGGTGGATACATATAAGGGAGAACCCAAAGGCTCACTAATAACCTCCTAGAATAGGCAAATGATGCTGAAACATATGAATATATAGACCCTGGATCAAATAATAATGCCGCCTCTCTGCCACAAACCGAAATAATACCTATAATCAGAACGTCTGATGCCACTGCATCTGCCTGGCTGTAATAGCATAAAATATGGCTGGAGCACCTGATGACTGAGCTCCCTCAGGACATGCTGGAGCTGAACGACCCCCTCTTGACTGGCCTCCCCCTCTAGGACGGCCCCTGCCAACCTGCCCTCCACCTCTAGGTGGTCGTGCTGCTGGTGCTGAAGGCCTAGGCTGGTGACTATGCTGTACGGCCTTGCCCCGATATCTGGGACGCTGTCTGATCATATGGTCCGGCTCCCCAAACATGAAACAACCTCTACGTGTTATAGGTTGCTGCCCCGAAGAAGAAGAATCCTGAATGTCTAGGGGACGATAGGAATAATCTGGCATGGCACCAAAATAGGAACCGGAGGATCCTTGACGGCTGGGAAAACTGCTAGGTGCGCTCTGAATAGCCTGAGGATGATAAGAACGCTCTGGCATAGCACTAAACTGGGGCATGACTGGAACAACCCCAGGAGGTAGTGAAGGTGCTGAATAGGAAGGCCTGCTGAACTGACTACCTCCGAGCTGCCCCCTGCCCCTGGCTGGAGGGTCCCTGAAGTTACCTGTAAACCTGGATCTCTTGCCCTGCTGAACCTGCTGACCTGGCTGACCCTGCTCCCTGCTCCTTACACGGTAACCCTCAATACGTCGAGCTATCTCGACTACGAGCTGATATGGGGTAGCCATCTCCACCTCTCTTGCCATGGAGGTCCGAATACCCGGATGTAAGCCCACCACAAATCGTCGAACCCTCTCTACATCTGTGGGCAATATCATGAGAGCATGGTGAGATAACTCTGAAAACCTCGCCTCATAATCTGTCACGGACATCTGCCCTTGCTCCAACCGCTCAAACTGACCCCTCAGCTCTTCCTTCTCAGAGGGTGGAATATATCTGTCCCAGAACATCTGCGTGAACTGATCCCAAGTGCTAGTGGAAGAATCGGCTGGCCTGCTGAGAATATAAGACTGCCACTATCTGCGAGCTCTGCCCTCGAACTGGAATACAGTGAAATCCACTCCATGGGTCCCTAGGATCCCCATGTTGTGCACTCTATCCTTGCACCTATCAATGAAATCCTTGGAATCCTCCCGTCGCTCACCCCCGAAGACTGGAGGGCATAGCCGGGTCCATCTGTCTAACATATTATGCTGGTCACCACCCACAACTGGTCTGAGCTCTGGTGTTGCTGCTGCAGGCTGGGCATCATCCACGGGCAGTGTACCCGGGGTGGGATGTAAAGCTACTGCCGGACCTGCGGCCTGGGCAGTAGGGGTCTGGGCTCCCCCTCCCGCCTGTGAAGTGACAGGGTCTGCTGGAAATAAACTAGTCTGGGACATGGTGTCCATGAATCTCATCATACGGCCCATGGCTGCCTGAAAGCCTGGCACCGTCATAAAGTGTACAGGTGTCGGATCTCCTGGGGGAACCTCATCCTGCTCCTCTAATGTAGGGTCCTCTAGCAGCGGGACCGGTGTAGCTCTAGGACGTCCTCGTCCCTTACCAGGGGAAGCTGCTATACCCCTGCCCCTACCACGACCTCGGGTGGCAGGAGCGGCACCCTCTCCTGGATCAGGCACCTGAGATGCATGCGTTCTCACCATCTGTGAGAGAATAGAATCATGAATTTAGTAAATCATAGACTGCACGATAGAGTAACAACAAACAGAGGTTTCCTAATATCCTGTAGCCTCCTGAAGATAAGTACAGACGTCTCCATACCGATCCACAAGACTCTACTGGGTTCGCCCGGGACTCGTGAGACTTACGTGAACCTAGAGCTCTGATACCACGTTGTCACGACCCAATATCCCACACGGGTCGTGATGACGCCCAACGATGGGGTTAGGAAAGCCAACATAAATTACGCTAGATGTTGCCCTTCCCAAGTGATTGGTTATATCATCTCTTACCAGTTTTAAGCATATATTTACAGGATATTAACCGGCGACATGAAATATGGTATTTAATACGTGAATCAAAAGATAAATATATATTTGAGAATGCAACCCAACAACCCCAAAAAAAAATGTATGCACGTATGTGTGCCAGGAACTAGTGTCACGAGTGTCGCGAGCAACTATCAGAAATACGTCAGATTACATAAATATATACAACCCCATAGTCTGAATGAAATAGACGGGGAAAATAACAAAAGGAAACTCCAAGGTGCTGCCAGATATGCGCCAGGAAGAGCAGCTCACCGCGAAGTGTAATCGACCCCGGTCAATATCTAGCACCGGACTGATGATCAGATGCACCAACCTCCGGACCTGTACAGCCAAGTACATGAGAAAAAGAAAGTGCAGCATGAGTACATACATAAGTATGTACCCAGTGAGTATCCCGCCTAATCTCGAAGAAGTAGTGACGAGAAGTCAACTCGATACTCACTAAGGTCCAACAATAATAATGCAAGGCAGGATATAAGGAAAAACAGTAAACATGTAAATAGTGCACCACAATTGTGAAGAGTATACAGAGTTCCCAAGTAAATATTGAAAGGTCCAACAATAAAATCTCACTTGTCTCCTATAATATATCATCAGTCAAATCATAAATCAGAAAAAGGAAAACACCAAACAGTCATGCGCACACAGGAGTAGGACAACCGGTATGCACTGCCGGGGATCGACCGGCCCGTACCAAGAGTGGAAGCTTAACAGAAATACAGTCCTACGCACTGCCGGGGATCGACCGGCCCATACCAAGAGTGGGCCTATCAATGGAATCATGACATAGTGAAGGATAGTTATGCACTGCCGGGGATCGACTGGCCCATACCAAGAGTGCATGCTTACCAAATCATAAGGGAGAATAGCTATGCACTACCGGGGATCTATCGGCCCGTACCAAGAGTGCATGCTCGGCAGTAATCTTGCCTACGCACTGCCGGAGATCGACCGTACCATACCAAGAGTGCGTTTATCAATGTAATCATAACATAGTATAGTGTAACTTCGTCCATGCACTGCCGGGGATCGACCGGCCTGAACCAATAGTGCAGTAATAATCCGCCGTGGCGTACAGCTCGCTCCCATCCAGAAATCTCAATCTCGCTATGGCGTACGACCCGATCCCATAAGAGTGAAGGAAACTTTACATATCGCTCGCGGACTGTAAATTGCAAAGTGACCATACGCACACATCAAGTATCAACCTATTTCACATATTGAACTTTTCCAATTATTTAATCAAATGGAGTACTCAAGGAAACTGTGCTATATCAAAGAAAGAACATATAACAGGTAAGTCATTTCAAAGTAAAATACAAGGCATGTTATGGTCCTAGACAACCCGGACATAAAAGGCGTAGTCGTTACGTGCGGACTCTCATCACTTCGTACGCACGTAGCCCCCAAAACAGTACATGCAACACATAGATTACCTATAGGGACATGTCCCTCTTACAAGGTTAGAAAGGAGACTCACCTCGATGAAAGAACTCCTCGGATCAAGGACCGGATCAAAAGATGCACCCGAACTTCGAAACTACTCCTGACGGCTCACAACCAGCCAAACATAGTATAATTAAATCAATTTAAGTTCTAAGAAGAAGAATTAATAAGAAATCCCAAAAATATACATTCTTGAAGAAATTAGGGATTACGACCCCGAGCCCATGCTTTCGAAGTTCGAAAATTCTTTAAGAAATAGACTACCCGGAGCCTAAGGTTCATAGCTATACCAATCATATAAGAATTCATTAGTTTTCCCAAAACCCCCATTTTCACTTCATGTCTTGGTTATTCTAAGAATTGGTAGGGGATTTCCTTGGCAACTCACGACTTTAATTAGATAAATGGAGTAGGATCACTCACCTTAGACAACCTTGGTCGAGGTTGGGGTTCCTTAGAGCTTGGGAGTTCAACAATGGTGTAAAAAGATGATTTTTGGGGAAGAAGACCCGATTTATGGAACTTAAATAGAGTCTGCCTACTGGGATTCTCGCACCTGCGAAGTAATGGTCGCGCCTGTGGGGCTGGCCTGGGGCTGGGCATCGCACCTGCGGAGAAGGAGTCTGCACCTACGATAGATGGGACTGTAGGTGCGATATCGCACCTGCGACTGGTAGACCGCAGGTGTGGTCACACCAGAAGCAGCCACACCAGAGTGAATGATTGTTTTTGGCCCCCTTGTGGGGTCCGGGAGGCCCCTGGGCCCACCCGAGCCCCTGACAAAATACACCAACAAGATCCAAATCATATGACGGACTCGCTCGAGCCTTTGGAACTCCCAAAACAACGCTAAAACTCGAAATCACACCCCCAAACCTCAAGAACTAAACTTAGGAATTTAAGTGTTCTAACCTCACTGATAACGTGCCGAACTGACCTATACATCTCGGAACAACACCAAAATTTACGGATTACCCACACGACATCCTACGAACTTACCTGTGCGATCAAATCTCCAACACAACATCATACGCATAGAATTAGGTATCAAGATCCATGATTTCTATCAAATTTCACAAAACCTCAAAATTTCCATTTTAAGTCCAAAACACACCAAACGAAATTAGATTTCAACCAAAATTTGCAGAAAGTGCCTAAAATATATATAAGACTTGTACCGGGCGCCGGAACCAAAATACGGGCCCGATACCATTACTTTATAATCAGATTCAATTTTCAATTTCCTTAATTATTTTCATAAAACAGTTTCACTCAAAAATTCTTTTCTCGGGCTTGGGACGTCGAAATCCGATTCCGGGCATACGACCAAGTCCCATATTTTCCTACGGACCCTCCGGGACCGTCGAATCACGGGTTCGGGTTCGGGTTCGTTTACCCAAAATGTTGACCGATGTCAAATTTAAATTATTCTAATATCAAATAATGGCATTTTCACAGAAGTTTCATATGAGAGCTGTCTGGCTACACGCCCGAACTGTGCACGCAAATCGAGGCAATTCCAAATGATGTTTTCAAGGCCTCGAAAGTTCGGGGTGGGTAATAACATAGGTGATGACCCTTTTTGGGTCGTCACAAATAAAATGCGGGAATAAATTGATTAAAAGCCTTTAAAAATTATAGAAAATTATGGAAAAATACTTGTTGATGCTCATGCATTATTTTGAAGGTATATATGTGTATTTTTGAGAAATATGAGGAAAAATTGGATATCAACATCTTGCGCAGGAAAAGTTGCCCGAAGACCCCAAAGCATCACAGGTGTTACGCGCCAAAGCTGCACGCTATAGCTTCAAGAGAGGCCAATTGTATAGAAAATCCTTCCAAGGGCTGATGGCCTGGTGCTTAAGAGCGTCGGAAGCTAATTATGTCATGAGAGAAATCCATGAAGAGATATATGACAATCATTCGGGCGCAGATGCTTTGGTGTTGAAGTTGGTACGAGTAGGATATTACTGGCCTCGGGTGGAACAAGACGGCAAAGACTTTGTACGAAAATGTGATAAGTGACAACGCTACGCACCAGTAGTGCACCAACTAGCAGAACCCTTACATTCAGTTCTATCCCCATGGTTGTTCATGAAATGAGGGACGGACATCGTCGGACCGCTGCCACCGGCTCCCGGAAAGGTAAGGTTTTTTAATCCTAACTGACTATTTTTCTAAATGGGTGGAAGTATGTCCTTATCATAAGATCCTAGAAAGCGAAGTGGTTGATTTTCTGTGGGAAAATATAATTTGCAGGTTCGGAATACCAAAAGAGATAGCATGCGACAATAGGCCACCGTTTATCGGTCCAAAAGTTACAAAGTTCCTCGAAGATTTGTAGATAAAAGGATCACATCTTCTCCTATCATCCTAGTGCAAACGGTGAAGCGGAGTCAACAAACAAAGTGATTATTTAAAACCTCAAGAAAAGGTTAGAAGCAGCAAAAGGAAAATTGGCCCGAAGAATAGCCTGGAGTTCTATGGGCCTACCGAGCAGCGGTCTAAAGACCCAATCCTAGTAGAATTTGGTAAACCCACTTTGAGATATTTTCAGGAACATGAAGAATCAAACGATGAAGAAATGTTAATCAACTTGGAACTACTCGAGGAACACAGGGACTTGGCACGTGTAAGAATGACACCTCAAAAGCATAGAATGGAACGATATTATAATCGAAGACCCAACCTCTATTATTTCAAAGTAGGAGATTTGGTTTTGAGGGAAGTAACCTAAAGTACCCGGGAGCTCAATGCAGGGAAGCCAGGTCCAACGTGGGAAGGTCCCTACCAGATTTCAACTATCACTGGGAAAGGTTCATACGAATTGGAGAACCAGAATGGAGACAAGTTGCCTAGAAAATTGAATGTGGAACACCTCAAAAGATATTATTGCTAATAAACATTATTCAAGCAGAAAGAATATGCTGCACTCTTTTTCCCTTCGTTCAGTTGTTGTCCTAATTAGGTTTTTCTGGTAAGGTTTTTAATGAGGCAGCGATAGAAAGCCTACTATGAAGACATCAACAATAATACCTTTGATGGCAAGGCAAATAAATAAGCTTCCACTCGGGGACGGTTAGATAATCTTTGGTTCGATAGCAAATTCCCACTAGGAAGTTAAGTTTTCTAACAAACAGAGGTTACCCGACCGTTCACGAGAACAAACCACTACAGGATTGTTAGATAGTATTTCGCTCGATAGCATTTATTCCTAAGGGGAAGTAAGGTATATTGTCGAGTTAACGATTATCTAGTAATTCATTGGTGGAATATTTGAAGGCACAAGAATTCCAGTGTTCCAATTCGCATTCTCTGCATTCAAACACTGGGGGGGGGGATGATATGAGGATACAACAACATTAACTGTCACGTCAACCGAGAAAAGAAAATCTACAAACAAAATGCATCATCGGGACTGGCTACTGCACATCTAGCCTCGTAGAAATAAGTTGTACAAGATAGCAACAAGTAATGGCAATTTCTTTTCATCATAGGAAATGCTTATGTATTTTTTGAGTATAGAAGGAATAAAATAAAATCCTTTCATTTTTGTCTTGTTTCTTGTCTGAATGATGAATTAACGTTTTCATTGGAAAGTTAAACAAGTACTTCAAAATGTTAGTGCCATAATGAAAAAGAGACGTCCTCTTCAAGAGCACCATAAACATAAGAGGTCCCTCTCTTATAAAAACCCTCATGTTAAAGAGTTGGTTCTGGAAGAATCTATGCCTAGAATAAAAAATGCCATTAGGGAATAATACAACCTGAGCCACATATGAAAACAACGCAGAAAGTAAACTTGCACAAATACTTATCAAAGTCCTCACGGAAAAAGGGCTGATGCCTGGAGCCAAAATTCTTTCGGGGAGAGTACACCCAAAAGTTTCACATAGTAAGACACAAAAAAGTCTGCGCAAAATTCTTAAAGAAAATTCAAAGATTAAAGTCTTGCATATTCAAACGATGAGGAGGATAAAACAATACTTGAGCAAAATATGTTTTTATTTGCAAAAACATGACAAAAGGGCATAGATACAAGAACTGGAAAAGAAAAGAAAAGCTAAATTGCAGTGTCTACGGAACCAGGAGGAAGAGAAGTATCCGTGCCCCGAATGAAGTAGACGGATCCACTAATGGCTTAAAATTTTCATCAGTTTGGCCTTCGGCAACATTATCTTCCGATTCTTCTTAAAATCCAGAAAACTCAGAACCAAAACTAGAAGGGCTAGGTAAACCAGACCTTGACGGGAGTCCACTTTTAGCACCTAACTCAAGTTCACGTGCCTTAGAAATTTCGACATCAAAATCAATGACACCAGCTTTGGCCTCTTACAAGGTTTTTCTCCTCATGCTGTATATGGCATATGTTTTTCCAACAATGAGGGAAGCCTCTCAGCGCCTAAGTTCTTCTTTGAGTTGGGCTGTCTCGGTAGAAAGGTTTTCTCGGGCGGACCTAGCAGATTTGGGGCCGACATCAAGGTCGTGGACAGTTGAACTAAAGAACCTATTATGCTCAATATTTTCTTGTACTTCTCTTATAGCTGGGCGTGTTTCGCCCCCCTCAGCAGCAAGATCATTAATTTTGGAGTTCAAAGATGCCTCTAAGTTAATTACCCTTTCAGCGGAGGCAGCCTCACGATCAGTTGCAGCAAGAACGACGCTATGGACTTCAACCCATTTCACCCTGGCTTCATCAAATCTAACCTTCAGCGGACCAATTTCTTGGATAAGGGTTACTACTTCTTTCTCATTTTGCGGCAAATGAACTTCCAATACAACAACCTCAGCAGCTTTGGGTTCCAGTTCTGAAAGGCGAGCGACATGTTGCTTTTGCTCTTTTAAAAGCTCATCCCATGCGGAGGTAATATCTTCCTTTTCACGATTCAACCTCTGAAGGCCCTCAGAAGCTAGACAACTGGCCTATAAAGTAAGAAGGGTAAAATTCAAGATATGCTTACACCCAAAAATAAAAGAAGTAATAAAGGAAGAAAGGAACGTACCGCTGCGGCGTTGTTCAACAACCACTCTCTCGAGAGTGCATGAATCTTTTTCCAATTTTTCTCTGAAGCCAAAGGCTTCATGTAATTAGCAAGCTCTACCGGTCGGGATAGTAAGTTGCATCCAGTAGAGACTGAAAGAGTAACGTTCCTCCTCCTTTGTGCATCTTCAGAAGGGGCAGCATAATTTTTCCCCAAATTCCCATGAATTGGGGACTGTGGAAGAGGAACACCTTCGTTATGGTCAGATGCGGCCGGCGGGGGTGATGAAGTAATTTCTACTAGAAGAGTGGATGAAAATAGAAGTGATGTAGCAGTTGCTGGTATTGGTGAAGATGGATATCAAGATGATGGAATTGAAGAGTGTGAAGCAACTACATCAAATGTAGTACTAGTTGTTGGATGCTCGACAACCAAAGACGGCAAGGACTCGGTACTCAGCCCCGCAGTATCGGGCACAACAATTTGGGCCCGAGAATGGGATTTGACATTAATCATACTCTCCCCAAAGTGTCGAGGAATCATCCTTGGTTGGTGTAATTCTCTCAACAGGTCGAGCATCATGTTGAGATGATGAGGATCGTTGTCTTCTATGTAGAGAAGCTCCCTGGTCACTAGCTTTTTCATCACCATCAATCATCACGATGTTTCTGACCGGCCCAGAAGGAGGACTAGTCAGCATCTCCGCCGGAGATGACTCAGGGGTATCAATATTTTTCCTCTTATTATTTTACCCGACAGCGGAGGAACATCTTTTTTTTGGTTGTTTATCCTCGGGCAGTGTAACGACCCGGCCGATCGTTCTGAGAGTTTAGCTCCGTTTCCCCGGTTTCTACTTCATGATATGTGGTTCAGCTTTATACATTGTGTTAGATTGATTGGCTCGGGTTCGGAGCGATTTTTGGAGAGAAATGAGACACTTAGTCTCTAATCTTGGTTCAATAGTGGAAAAGTCAACCAGAAGTTGACTTATTGGTAAACGACCTCGGAATGCGGATTTTTTGGTTCGTATAGCTTTGTTGGGTGATTTGGGACTCAGGAATGTGTTCGGAATGTGGTTTTGATGTCTGGTGTAGAAATAGGCTTGAATTGGCGAAAGTTAGTTTTTGGCGATTTCCGATAGACAGGGGAAAATAGGCTATCGGGGTCGGAATGGAATTCTGACAGTTGGAACAGGTTCGTAATGTCATTTTGGATATGTGTGAAAAATTTCAGGCCGAATGTGTTTTGGTTGGTTTCGGCATCACTAGCGAAATTTAGAAATTTCAAAGTTCATAGGCTTGAATTTGATGTGATTTTTGTATTTTTGCGTTGTTTTTGGTGTTTCGAAGGCTCGACTAAGTTCGAATAAGGTTATGGGATGTGTGGGTATGTTTGGTTGGGGCGCCGAGGGGCTCGGGATTGATTTTGGATGGTTAGCAGAGGTTTGGACTTAGGAATTGCAGCAAAAATTGATGCTAGTGTCATTTTGCTGGTGTGGCCGCACTTGCGGATGGGGAGCCGCAGGTGCGAAGGTCATTGCGCAGGTGCGAGAAGAGGCCAGATTGGAGGACACAAGTGCGAAAAAGGACTCGTCTGTGCGGAGTTTGGACGTTTAGTGGGATTTCGCGAGGTGCGCACCTAGGACCGCAAGTGCGAAAAATTGTTCGCACGTGCGGATTAATAGAACAAAAAGTATAAATGGATGCCTCCGCGAAATTTTGGGCATTTCTTCAATTTTTGCATACGGTTTGAGCTAGTTTGGGAGAAAATTTAAGGATGAATTCGAGAGTCTTCAGAGGAGGTAAGTATCCCGGATTAAAAACTCGTTTCTATGTTATTTTGCGACGAATTAGGCTTGGGATTTGAGGAATTAAGGTAGAAAAGTTGGGAAAAATGGGAAGAAAAATTTGGAAGTTTGTTTGGTAATTTGAGTGGGCAATTGTGGTCCGATTTTGATGTTCTTGGTATGTACGGACTCGTGGGAGGTTAAGGATTCTTGTGATGTAATTTTTATCAGATTCCAAGACGTTGTCCAGGGGCTCGGGTTTGGCCAAATTTCGGGAATTGTGTCTAAATTAATAGCTTTCTCTTGGGTTTTGTTCCTTTAGCGTATATTGATGATGTTAATCTGGTTTTTGTTAGATTCGGAGCATTTGGGAGCCAATTCGAGGGGCAAGAGAATCGCGCAGTAGATTTTGGGCTGTTTTGAGGTAAGTAACGATTGTAACTCTAAACTTGAGGGTATGACACCCCGTTATTTGATATTGTTTTGGTAAATGAGGTGACACACATGCTAGGTTACGAGCGTAGGGCCGTGCACCGATAGGGATTGTGACTTGGTCTGTCCCGTAGCGACTATTAAGCCGCGTATTTGAGTTGAAACCTTACGAAATCCTGTCTTTCAGAAGTTTATACTTGTTTATGGGTTGTGAGCCATGTTTGGGGCCTTATGCCGACCTGTTTAGACCCTCATGGGTTTGTTCCATGTTTGGGGCCTTGTGCCGACCTGTTTAAACCCTCAGGGGTATTTTTTATATTTGGGGCCTTGTGCTGACTTGTTTAGACCCTCGGAGGTACTCTTACACTATTCTTACATTATCCTGGTAGAACAATTGTGAACTCAGTCAAGTTTTCTACTTGTTGTTATTTTCACTGTTATCACACTATTTTGAAACTCTGAGGAATATTTTGGGCTGGTTCCCGTGAGTTGAGATGAATTTCCCGAGTGGCTTGTGAGGATGACTGATTGAGGCCGAGAGCCGAGTATGTGAGGATAGTTATCGATCGGGCTGCACGTCGCAACAATATATATGTAATGAGGCCGAGAGTCGAGTATGTGAGGATAGTTATGGATCGGGCTGCACGCCACAACAATATATATGTAATTAGGCCGAGAGCCAAGTATGTGAGGATAGTTATGGATCGGGTTGCACGCCGCAGCAATATATATGTAATGAGGCCGAGAACCGAGTATGTGAGGATAGTTATGGATCATGCTGCACGCCGTGAAAATATATATGTAATGAGGCCGAGAGCCGAGTATGTAAGGATAGTAATGGATCGTGCTGCACGCCGCAGAAATATATATGTAATGAGGCCGAGAGCCGAGTATGTGAGGATATTTATGGATCGGGCTACACGCCGTAGAAATATATATGTTATGAGGCCAATAGCTGAGTATGTTAAGATAGATATGGATCGGCATGGACGCTGCAGCAATATATGTGTAATGAGGCCGAGAGCCGAGTATGTGAGGATAGTTGTGGATAGTGTTGCACGCCGCAGCAATATATATGTAATGAGGCCGAGAGCTGAGTATGTGAGGATAGTTATGGATCGGGCTGCACGCCGTAGCAATATATATATGTAATGAGGCCGAGAGCCGAGTATGTGAGGATAGTTATGGATCGGGCTGCACGCCGTAGCAATATATATATGTAATGAGGCCGAGAGCCGAGTATGTGAGGATAGTTATGGATCGGGCTGCACGCCGCAACAATATATATGTAATGAGGCCGAGATCCTAAGGATAGTTATAGATTGGGCTGCATGCCGCAGCAATATATATGTAATGAGGCCGAGAGCCGAGTATGTGAGGATAGTTGTGGATTGGGCTGCACGCCGCAACAATATATATGTAATGAAGCCTAGAGCCGAGTATGCACGCCGCGTCAATATATATGTAATGAGTTCGAGAGCCGAGTATGTGAGGATGGATATGGATCGGGCTACACGCCGCAGCAATATATATGTAATGAGGCCGAGAGCCGAGTATGAGAGGATAGTTATGGATCGGGTTGCACGCCGCAACAATAGATATGTTATATATTACATATGGATCGGGCTGCACGCCGCAACAATATAGATTATATATTATGTATGGATCGGGCTGCACGCCACAACAATATATGTTATATATATATGGATCGGGTTGCACGCCGCAACAATATATATATTAGATCGAGTTGCATGCCACAGAAATATAGTGCTTGGGCTGAAGGAGCCCCTCCAGGATTCTGTACAACCCCAGTAAGCGTCGTCGACTATTATATGGATCGGGCTGCACGCCGCAATGTATGTTATATGGGTCGGGCTGCACGCCGCAGTAATATACATTATATATGGATCGGGCTGCACGCCGCATCGATATATATATACGTATTGGATCGGGATGCACGCTGCAACAGTTGTTATATGGCACCTGATGAGTGAGAGTGCTGAGTGTGAGCATTGAGTTATGAGGGTAATGTCACGAGTGACTAAGAGGCTTGCCCGAGGGGATTTATTATGAGCGACATTGTGCCTGAGTAGTGGATATTTTTATGAAACCACTGTTTTCACTATTCTTTACATTGAGCCTCTTGATAAATGTTAACTAATGTTTCATACAAGTTTAAAAAGGGCAAACTGGAGTTTTATAACATCTTTGGTAAAAGTGGAATCTTGACTTGATCTATTACCTTTACTGGTACTTATTTTATGAAACTATAAAGTTTAAATGCTCGTCACTGCACTCATGTTTTTAGATACTTTGGTTACTTACTGAGTTGGCGTACTCACATTAGTCCCTGCACCTTGTGTGCAGATTCAGGTACCGGGGCAGAGTGATACCTGAGCTACCCCATTTGGAGCATTGTTCGTAGATTGCGAGGTAGCTGTTCGGCATCCGCAGCCTACTCTTTCTCCTTCCTACTCTGTCATCTTACTTTACATTCCCAGACTTGTTGTAGTAAGGATTTGTATTAGACTATATCACCTCCTAGGTGCTCATGACGGTTGACTACGGATGTTGGGACTGTGCTTAGATGTTGTAATAATTTTTATTGTTTTTGAAATGCTTCAGAAACATAATTGTTATGAAAATTCCAATATTTGATGTATTAAATGGAAAATCATTTCATTATTTTCAGTAAATTGGCTAGCCTAGTATCACGATAGGCTTCATCACAGCCAGTTGTGATTTGGGGTCATGACAAGTTGGTATCAGAGCGTTAGGTTACATATGACTCAACGGTCATGAGCATGTTTAGTAGAGTCTTGCGGATCGGGGAGACGTCTGTACTTATCTTCGAGAGGCTGCAGAACCCTTAGGAAAGTCTCACATTCTTGAATTCTTGTCGTGCGAATCCATTTTATTCAGCCAAAGGCGTAACTCTTAAATTCCTTCCATGTATTTGAATGCGCCCGAGAGCGCTTGGTATTAGATGTGCATTGACGACTTGTGACTTCCATGGATGAGATATGATTTTAGCATGTTAATAATGGGCCAGTCTAGAGGACTTGAGGCCGGATTCTGTCTGTGGCTTGAGTGTTGAGATTTTGTTGAGTGAGCACATGTATTTGGGGACTTATATGTCCGTTGATGTCCTTATTGACGGGAATTTGTGGCTGGATGCCTATGTGGTGAGTGTGATTTGATGGTTAGATGTGTTTAGACTGTGATTTGTGACAAAATAATTGGCTGGAAATGTGGCAAGGACTATTGAGTGTTTGATTTCTGTCTCGATTTGGTATATGGCTTTGAGTTGTGAGTGTATTGGAAGACCTCTCATATTGTTTAGTTGTGGAGAGAAGCGGATCTTTCTATTGAAGTATGAGTTCCTGGTGATGTCTTTTGGGCTAATCATTGCCCTAGTAGATTTCGTGTATTTGATTAACGGTGTATTCCAGCCGTATTAGCAGTCCTTTGTTATTGTATTCATTGATGGCATCCTGGCATATACGTGTAGCCAGGGGTAGCATATTCCTATGTTTCATCATATTTTTCCCATTTTCTGGATATTCCCCATGAGTCTTCAATTACATCTATTCATGTGTCGACTCCGGTGGGTGATACTATTATTGTGGACCGTGTGTATCGGTCGTGTGTGATATCTATTGGGGGTCTGGAGACCCTAGTGGACCAACTATTACTCAGCATGGTCGATTTTGATGTGATATTGGGCATGGATTGGTTATCTCCGTGTCATGATGTTCTTGATTGTCACGCTAAGATCGTGACCTTAGCTATTCCAGATTGTCCGAGGGTTGCGTGGAGAGGTTCTTCTGAGTATGTGCCTAGCAGGGTGATTTCCTACATGAAGGCTCAGCGTATGGTTGAGAAGGGGGTTTTATCGTACCTAGCTTTTGTGAGGAATGTCAGTGGTGAGATCCTCGCTATTATTTCGGTTCCTATGGTCCGTGACTTTCCGGACGTGATTCCTGCAGACCTGCCAGGCATGCCACCTGACAGGGACATTGATTTTGGTATTGACCTGGTGCCAGGCACTCAGCCTATTTCTATTCCACCTTATCGTATGGCACCAGCGGAGCTAAAGAAATTAAAGGAGCATCGTTAAGAACTCCTAGATAAGGGGTTTGTTCCGCCCAGTTTGTCACCTTGGGGTGCACCAGTGTTGTTTGTAAAGAAGAAGGATGGTTCTATGCGCATGTGTTTTGATTATCGGCAGCTGAACATGGTTATGGTGAAGAATTGGTATCCCTTGCCTCGTATAGATGACTTGTTTGATCAGTTGTAGGGTGCCAGGCTTGCGTTACGGCTATCATCAGTTGAAGATTCGGGGGCCAGACCTTCCGAAGACTGATTTTAGGACTAGATATGGTCATTATGAGTTTCTGGTTATGCCATTCGGGCTGACCAATGCCCCATCAGCCTTTATGCACTTGATGCACAGTGTATTCCGGCCTTATATGAGTTCTTTTGTCATCGTGTTTGTTGACGACATCTTGGTATATTCCCAATCTCGGGAGGATCATGAGCAGCATTTGAGAGTTGTTCTTCAGACCTTGAGGGAGAAGAGATTGTATGCAAAATTTTCCAAGTGTTACTTCTGCCATCAGCTTCAGGTTCTTATACCGCATATTGTGATGACTCGAGGGTAGGCATTGTTTGTGTTTAGATGCATAAGGGTGTAGGGATTGTGTGATAATTATGATCTTCGGAAGTGTAGAGAGAGATATGAGTTTGCGGTTGAGCCGGCAGGGGTATCTCCTGCGGGTTGTCCTGGGGTGTGTGATCCTTGTGTTGTTCGGTAGTAAGTTCTCTTCTACCACTAAATGATATATGTTGTAATTGAGTTTAGATCTCTTGTGGAAGTTGGCGTGACTATTACAATGTCTTTGAGCCAAGTGGGGGAGTCTGTTAATGATAAGTTGATTGCATGATTATGTGCTATATTGGTTTCAGTTCGAGGTATATTGGTGGATCAGTTATGACGTGCAGAGGTGGAGTCTGGGAATGACTCGAGTAATGGAAATTCTTTGATACAGGTCGTAATGTACACTATTGGGTAAATGAGTTCTATTGAATGATTGTGTATTAGGGATGTGTTATGTATTCGATCGGTGGAACTGAGATCAGATATAGTAATTCGTGCGCTTCATGGATTTCGAGACTGAGAGTTCTCATAAACAGGTTATTTTATGGAAGTGAACTATGAAGATGTGAGCAAAGCTAGTCGGATGTTAGTATGTGCCATGATTAAGTCATTGTGAACTTTTTGGCAGGTTATCTATTTGTTGTGGGTGATTAGAGTTGATTCAGGGTAATTGGTAAGCCCGTATGAGTGTGTGTTCTGCACCGGGTCGAAATTGCTGACTTTGAATTTCTATTGTTGAGGAATGTACCATTTGATTGTGATTGAGTTTATTCATGTTTTGGAGTGATCTATGAGTTACCCTTCGGTGTTGCGGGGAGTGGTGATTATTGGTTATATGCACACATGGTGCGGTTCTAATCAGGCTTTATAGCTAGATTTGAGTAAGGTAAGTATTGCGTATTGCGTGATTGAGACATATTGATTATGCACTTTCTGATTCGTATGACATGGTATCGTCCGGTTTCCCCGTGGTTATGGAAGCGCACTTGAGTATTGGATGTCGAATTTCGAATGGTTATGGATTTTGAGCCAGGTGGCTTGTAGTATTTCATGTGGACCAGCATTTGGATGAGACCGCGCAGTGTAGCGGAGATTATATAGGGGTATGATCTTTGGTATTGGATTCGTGTGTTTTGATTTTTACGATGTGTTCCAGGGTTTTAGCATGATGTTGTGATGGTAATTGTTAATGGCAGGATAATCATCCCGTGTGAATCTTTCATATTATTTGATTACATTGGGGTGTTGCTATTGAGTGCACGAGTTGCACATGTTATGGCTTCGAATTTTATCGATGTGTCATGTCATCAGAGTGGTCGTGTTGGATGAGAAGACGTCATTGGACCTAGAATGAATATAGTCAGAATTGTCTACAACATAGTTGGAAGGATAAATATTGGGAGTCGGCTTAGAAATCTGCTATATTTCCTGTTCAAGAAGGGGAGCTTCATGTCTGACTGATCGTACGAATGGTTGTTAGTTTCAACGTGTTTCTTTCATCATCGGCAGTATATGAAAGTGTTAAGAGCGAGGCATTTCTTGATAAGAGGTTATGTACCGGTATTGAGTTGTTCTGAGCAGTTATTGTGGTTAAGAGTTATCGCTATGACTGTTTGAGTCATTAGGTGTATTATGTGATTTCATATGGGGTGCGTATATGGCTTGATCTAGTATGTTCAGACCTGTTCAGTTTGTAGTTGTGGAATTTTGATCCTGTATATTACTTCAGAAGTGGAAATTTGGTTCTAAGTTTTATGGGTCAGGTTGGATTTCAAAATTTCAACTGTGTTGTGCTATTGGACCTATATGGGATAGGGTGACCTGGGATCACCCCCGAGTATGTGCATGGTAAGCTACGCAGCAGATCGATGGTGTTAGATAACAACTCTTGGCACGTTCGAGAATGAACGTATATTTAAGTGGGGGAGGATGTAACGACCCGGCCGGTCGTTCCGAGAGTTTAGCCCCGTTTCCCCCATTTCCCCCGTTTCTGCTTAATTATATGTGGTTCAGCTTCATTATGTTGTGTTTTATTGATTGGCTCGGGTTCAGAGCAATTTTGGAGAGAAATGAAACACTTAGTCTCTTATCTTGGTTTAATAGTGGAAAAGTCAACCAGAAGTTGACTTATTGGTAAACAACCTCGGAATACGGATTTTATGGTTCGGATAGCTTCGTTGGGTGATTTGGGAGGAGTGTGTTCGAAATGTTGTTTTGATGTCAGGTGTAGAATAAGGCTTGAATTGGCGAAAGTTAGTTTTTGGCGATTTCCGGTCGGCAGGGAAAAATAGGCTATCAGGGTCGGAATGGAATACCGACAGTTGGAGCAGGTTCATAATTTCATTTTGGATATGTGTGAAATGGGTCGATCAGATGTGTTTTGGTTAGTTTCAGCATCATTGGCGAAATTTAGAAGTTTCAAAGTTCATAAGCTTGAATTTGATGTGATTTTGGTATTTTTGCGTTGTTTGTAGTGTTTCCAAAGCTCGACTAAGTTCGATTGAGGTTATGGGATGTGTTGGTATGTTTGGTTGGGGCCCCGAGGGGATCGGGATTGATTTCGGATTGTTAGCGGAGGTTTGGACTTAGGAATTGCAGCAAAAATTGCTGCTGGTGTCATTTTGCTGGTGTGGCCGCACTTGCGGATGGGGAGCCGCGGGTGCGAAGGTCATTGTGCAGGTGCAAGAAGAGGCCAAGCTGGAGGAAGCCGCAGGTGTGGAAAAGGACTCGCAAGTGCGGAGTTTGGACGTTTAGTGGGATTTCGCAGGTGCGCACCTGGGAACGTAGGTGCGGGTCCGCAGGTGCAAAAAATGGTCCGCATGTGTGAATTAACTGGATAGAAAGTATAAATTGGTGCCTCCGCGAAATTTTGGGCATTTCTTCCATTTTGCATGCGGTTTGCGCTAATTTGGGAGCAAATTGAAGGAGTAATTCGAGAGTCTTCAGTGAAGGTAAGTTTCCGGGATTAAAAACTCGTTTCTATGTTATTTTGTGACGGATTAGGCTTGGGATTTGAGGAATTAAAGTAGAAAAGTTGGAAAAAATGGGAGGAAATATTTGGAAATTTTTTGGGTAATTTGAGTGGGCAATTGTGGTCCGATTTTGATGTTCTTGGTATGTACGGACTCGTGGGAGGTTAATGATTCTTGTGACGTAATTTTTATCGGATTTCGAGACTTGCGCCCGGGGCTCGGGTTTGGCCGAATTTCGGGAATTGTGTCTAAATTGATAGCTTTCGCTTGGGTTTTGTTCTTTTAGCATATATTGATGATGTTAATCTGGTTTTGGTTAGATTTGGAGCATTTGGGAGCCAATTCGAGGGGCAAGAGCATCGCGAAGTAGCTTTTGGGCTGTTTTGAGGTAAGTAACGATTGTAACTCTAAACTTGAGGGTATGACACCCCGTTATTTGATATTATTTTGGTAAATGAGGTGACGCACATGCTAGGTGACGAGCGTGGGGGCGTGCACCGATAGGGATTGTAACTTGGTCCATCCCATAGCGACTATTAAGCCGCGTATTAGAGTTGAAACCTTACGACATCCTGTCTTTCAGAAGTTTGTACTTCTTTATGGGTTCTGAGCCATGTGTGGGGCCTTGTGCTGACCTATTTAGACCCTCAGGGGTTTGTTCCATGTTTGGGGCCTTGTGCTGACTTGTTTACACCCTCAGGGGTATTTTCTATGTTTGGGGCCTTGTGTCGACCTGTTTAGACCCTCAGAGGTACTCTTACACTATTCTTAAACTATCATGATAGAACAATTGTGAACTTAGTCATGTTTTCTGCTTGTTGTTATTTTCACTGTTATCACACTCTTTTGAAACTCTGAGAAGTATTTTGGGTTGGGTTCCGTGAGTTGAGATGAATTGCCCGAGTGGCTTGTGAGGATGATTGAGTGAGGACAAGAGTCGAGTATGTGAGGATAGTTATGGATCGGGCTGCACGCCGCAACAATATATATGTAATGAGGCCGAGAGCCGAGTATGTGAGGATAGTTATGGATCGGGCTACACACCGCAACAATATATATGTAATGAGGCCGAGAGATAAGTATGTGAGGATAGTTATGGATCGGTCTGCATGCCGCAGCAATATATATGTAATGAGGCCGAAAGACGAGTATGTGAGGATAGTTATGGATCGTGCTGCACGCTGTAGCAATATATATGTAATGAGACCGAGAGCCGAGTAATTGAGGATAGTTATGGATCGGGGTGCACGCCGCAACAATATATATGTAATGAGGCTGAGTGCCGAGTATGTGAGAATAGTTATGGATCGGGCTACACGTCGTAGAAATATATATGTAACGAGGCCGAGAGCCGAGTATGTGAGGATAGTTATGGATCGGGCTGCACGCCGCAATAATATAGTGCTTGGGCTGTAGGAGCCCATCCCGGAGTCTGTACACCCATAGTGAGCGCAGTCGACTATTATATAGGTCGGGCTGCACGCCGCAGTGTATATTATATGGGTCAGGCTGTACGCCGCACCAATATACATTATATATGGATCGGGATGCACGCCGCAACAATATATATATATATATATATATATATATATATATATATATATATATATATATATATATATATATATATCCGTATTGGATCGGGATGCATGCCGCAACAGTTGTTATATGGTACCTGATGAGTGAGAGTGTTGAGCGTGAGCATTGAGTTATGAGGGTAGAGTCACGAGTGGCTAAGAGGCTTGCCCGAGGGGCTTTATTGTGAGCGACACTGTGCCCGAGTGGCGGATATTTTTATGAAACTACTGTTTTCACTATTCTTTACACTGATCCTCTTGATAAATGTTGACTAATGTTTCATACGAGTTAAAAAAGGGCAAACTGGGGTTTTATAACATCTTTGGTAAAAGTGGACTCTTGACTTGATCTATTACCTTTATTGGTACGTATTTTATGAAGCTACAAAGTTTAAATGCTCGTCACTGCACCCATGTTTTTAGATACTTTGGTTACTTACTGAGTTGGCGTACTCACATTACTCCCTCCACCTTGTGTGCAGATTCAGGTACTGAGGCAGAGTGATAGCTGAGCTACCCCATTTGGAGCATTGTTCTGAGATTCCGAAGTAGCTTCTCGGCGTCCGCAACCTACTCTTTCTCCTTCCTACTCTGTCATCTTACTTTACATTCCCAGACATGTTGTCGTAAGGATTTGTATTAGACTATATCACCTCCTAGATGCTCATGACGGTTGACTCCAGATGTTGGGACTGTGCTTAAATGTTCTAATCATTTTCATTATTTTTGAAATGCTTAAGAAACAGAATTGTTATGAAAATTCGGATATTTGATGTATTAAATGGAAAATCATTTCATTATTTTCAGTAAATTGGCTAGCCTAGTATCACGATAGGCGCCATCACGGCCAATTGTTATTTGGGGTCGTGATAGACAGGGGACTCCATAAAGAAGTGTTTGTGCTAAGCATGTTTAACGGGACAGGTTGACCCATTTCGTACCGGCCCAGACCGATTGTTGTGAGCATGTGATTTTTACTCGTCGTATCGTCCTATAAAAATCCCAATAAATCAATCAATT